>VMDO01015665.1:0-18119 GCA_007922755.1 Pedetes capensis
TTTTTTTTTTGCAGTACTGGAGGTTGAACCCAGGGCCTCACACCTGCATGCTCTGCAAGTGCTGGACCACTGAGCTGCACCTTCAGCCCATTGTTTTACTTTTTGAGACAGGGTCTCGCTAAGTTACATAGACTGCCTCTGGTCTCGAACTTGCGATCCTCCCGCCTCCGCCTCCCGAGCTGCTGGGATGACAGGCATGCGCCACCGCACCTGGTGGAAGGATCTTTTCTGATCATACCTATTTGGGGTTCTAAATGCCTCGTTTATCTGGATGTCCATGTCTTTCCCAAGATTTGGGGAAATTTCTGCCATTATTTCATTGAACAGGTTTTCTCTTCCCTTAACCTTTTTCTTCTCCTTTGAGTAACCCAATTATGCGAAGTTTGATCTTTTAATGGTGTTCTAGAGGTCTTCCAACACTCTCTTAAGTTTTTTGGTCATTATTCTTTTATTTTTGGCATTATTTCTCTCCTGATGTAATATTTTGAAGGCTGTGTCTTCAGCCTTTGATATTGTTCTGCTTGGTCTAGCTTTTCTTGAGGCTTTCAGCTGAATTTTTCATCTGATTTTGTGAGCTTTTCGTTTCCAAGGTTTCTTTTGGTTCTTTTTCAGCGTCTTTATTCCACTGCTGAATTTCTCATTCATATCCTGCATTGTCTCCCTTATTTCATTTAACTGTTTATCAGTATTCTTTGGGATTTCATTGCACTTTTAAAAAAAAATCATTCCTTTGAACTTATTTTTTAAAAATTTTGTTCAGTTGGCATTTACTAGGGGAGAGTTTACTGTGTGCTCTTACACAGGTCTTGCAACTCTGCAAACATTACAAATTTTCCTATCTCAGGGCCTTTCACAAGCACTTTCCTCTGCCTAAAAAGCTCTTTCCAGCCACGTGTCCTTCTCTCAATTCAAAATAGCCTTCTTGGACAACTCTATATAAAGCAAATCATTCTTTTATTTTCCATCCGTTTCTTCTTTCCTTTGCAGCTTTTTATATTTTGACAGGATCTTAGTATATGACCAAACTGACCTCAAACTTGTTACCTATCTCAGCCTCCCAAGCGCTGGAATTGCAGTCATGCCCTGCCACATCTGGCTCTTTTAAATTCTTTATCAGTCATTTCATCCACTTTTATATCTTTGGTAACTATTCCTAGAGATTTAAAAACTTTGCTATTGTTGTTAGGTGCCGTCAAGTTGGTGTCCAACTCATAGCGACCCTACGTACAACAGGCGAAACACTGTTGTCAGTGCTTCTCTGCTATTTATAGGGTTTTCAATGGTGGATTGTTTTTTGGGAGTGGGTTGCCAGGTCTGTCTCCTAAACCTATGGCACCTGGTGTTCCCAGGCGGCCTCCCATCCAGGTACTAACCACGCCCAACCCTGCTTAGCTTCTGAGATCTGACGGGATTAGATGCCCCAGTGCTACTGCTGTAGGCTTAAGAACTTTAGGAGGTAATGCACAATTAGATTTAGCAAAAAAGGGACAATATAAAGAGTAGAAAGGAGGGAGGGAACTAGCAGAGGGAAGGGAAGATTGGGGAAGGTGGGAGGGATGGTCAATGTGGAGGGATGAATAAGGAGAGGATGACCTCAATGTACACAGCGCAACTTCATAAGTACATTGGAAAAATAGGGGAATAAAACTCAAATAAGCATCAGAGTTTTACTACATGTTAGCCATAAGTCTCCATAAACTTTGTGGGTTGATGAAAATGTTGCCAGAACTGATGTAAAGGATGCGTAATGGAAAAAGCCACTGCTGCATTGCTCTGTACCTATCAATATTTACTCATAAAGGGGGAAAAAGGGGGAAAAAGAACTTTAGGAGGTATATTACCATTTTCATATTTTTTTGTGTGTCTGTATTTAGATTTGTATATCTATTAGAATGGATTTCTCTACCACTGTTGTTGTTGTTAGGTGCCATCAAGTCATGTCCAACTCATAGCAACCCTCATAGGGTTTTCAATGGTTGACTATTTCGGGATTGACTTGGGAGTGGATTGCCAGGTCCTTCTCCCATTTGTGTGGTGTTGGGAATCGAACCCGGGGCCTCAGAGACTGCAGTGCAGCGCTCTACCGACTGAGCTACATCCCAGCCACTTTTAGATGATGGCTTCCCATGCCTTTCCTTTTTCCAGTACTGGAAGATCGAACCCAGTCCTCACGCGTGCTAGGCAAAGGCTGTATGACTGAGCTGCACCCTCGGCCTCTTTTCCGTTTTCTATTTTTGGAGCAGGGTCTTGCTAAGTTTTGCAGGCTGTCTTTGGCTTAGAGCCTGTGATCCTCCTGCCTTAGCCTCCCAAGCGGCTGGCATTACAGGAGCAGTGCAAACTCAGACAACAGGTTCCTTCGGAAGGTGGCTCGCAGCTGCAGCACCCTGGGAGTTTGGTGGGGGCGGATGTGAACTTCTCTGAAGTTGGCCTGCCCACCCCAGGTCTCTTACCTATGTAAGCTTATGTCTACGAGGTGTCATCCTCTAGCAGAGCTTTCTGGGACCGCTCCCTTTCACCTTCACCCCTGCAGAGGGGAACTCACCTCCTCTGGCCATGGAGCATGCTGGGCTGCGGGCGCTGAGGCTTACTTTCCTCTTCCTGTGCAGTTACCTAGGTCTCTGGGCCTCGCCACCTTCCCCCCTTTCTGCTCTTGGGCTCCAGTGGTCTCCCACATTCATCCACCTCCGCACGCAGCTACAGCTTTCGTTTGCTTCTGTCCCAAGGAAGCACAGGTTGAGCGTTGGTTGCCTCTGTTCCACCATCTTGGCCCTGTCTCCCTGAATTTATCATTTCCTAGTTGAGGAAACTGAGGCACAGAGCGGTGAAGTGACCATCCAAGTCTGAAATGCAAAAAAGTACAAGGCCCGGGGTGTGAACTCCGGCCCTTATAAGCCTGCGTCCACAACGTTGACCACTGTGCTTCCTGTCCAGGGATGGCGGGGTGGGGCTTGACCAGCCAGGAGTCATGACATAAAGCTGCATCTAAACCGCTTTTTAACAATGGCTTTCATGTTTAGTACAAACTGAGTGTAAACTTACACACATTTAGCGCACATGAAAACAGCACCGACATCTAGTGTCGGTGGCACTGTGGCAGGTTGAGGAAAAAATTACTTAGCAATTCTTGTTGAAACATGGTAAGAAAGACGTCATTGGGACCGTTTTCATAGGTCCAGGGAGCATAGCAAAGAGATTGTGCAACAGCGGACAGGGATTGGGCTCAGCTCGGAATCCAGCCGGGGAGTGTGGTGGGGGTCAGTGGGTGGAAATGACCAAGAAACATCAGGAGCAGGGGGAGTTCTTGCTGCACTGACCTCAGATTCTGGCTGAAGGCAGGCAAGGCGGTCACATCACCCTGGGATGGTGGAGGATGAAGAACCCCAGCAGCTGTCACTGAGGGAGAGCAGATATGGTTGGTGGGGATTCTTGGTAAACTGAGCCTCGTCTTGCTAAGTGTGGGTTTTACAGGGAAGTGCACAGATGGAAGGCTGGGATTTAGCTTAGTTGGTAGAGCGCTGTGCTGTGGTCTCTGAGGTCCCGAGTTCAATTCCCAGCACCGCAAAAATGGGAGAAGGACCTGGCAATCCACTCCCAAGGCAATCGCGAAACAGTCAGCCATTGAAAACCCTATGAAGGTCGCTATGAGTCAGATACTGATTCCACGGCACCTATGATGGCTCCACAGTGAAACATTTTGGGGCTGGGATTTAGCTCAGTTAGTAGAGCATTGTGCTGCAGTCTCTGAGGTCCTGAGTTCAATTCCCAGCACTGCAAAAATGGGAGAAAGGCCTGGCAATCCACTCCCAAGGCAATCCCAAAGCAGTCAGCCATTGAAAACCCTATGAGGGTCGCTATGAGTAGGATACTGACTCGGCACCTAACAACAACAACAAAGCACAGATGGACCTTGGGGAAGGGTGAATGCCTGACTAAAGCGTGGGCATATGGCCTGTCAGGGGAGGGGCAGCCACACGTACGGTGGGCAGGTGTTTGCACCCGGCCGCCTCTCTGGGTGGAGGGGAAGATGACAGGGAAGGGAGCCGTTGCTCACTGGGGCACTGGCACTGGAGGCTCAACTGCGGACAGCGTGTGAGGGAAGCAGCTCCAGGGCTGCCCTCGGAGCAGCGCGTGGCGACTGGGCTGAAGGCTCCCTGGAAGCACAGCTGTGGGTGAGGGGAGTGGAGGGGCTCCACCCGTGAACCGGGGTGCGGACAGCACCTGCCCCCAAAGCTGTGCTAGAGACCAAGTGAGCTGCAGAGGAGCCAAGGATGTTCCCTCCTGTCATGGTGAGCTTTTAACATGGGACCTGACATCTGGGATTAGGATACGTATGTATGCGTGTGTGTCTGTGTCTGTCTATGTATGTGTGTGTAAAAGTGTGTGTGTACGCATGTGTATGTGTATCTGTGGTGTGTGTGTGTATCTGGTGTGTATGTATCTGTGGTATGTGTAAGTGTGTGAGTGTGTGTATCTATCTGGTGTGTGTGTGTGTACGCATGTGTATGTATCTGTGGTGTGTGTGTGTGTGTATGTGTATCTGTGGTGTGTGTGTGTATCTGGTGTGTATGTGCGTATCTGTGGTGTGTATGTGCGTGTGTGCGTATGTGTATGTGTATCTGTGGGGTGTGTGTGTATCTGTGGCGTGTATGTGTGTGTGCGTGTGTGTATGCGTTATCTGTGGTGTGTGTGTAAGTGTGTGTATGTGTATCTGTGGTGTAAGTGTGTGTGCATATGTGTATGTGTATCTGTGGTGTGTGTGTATCTGTGGCGTGTGTGTGCATGTGTATGCGTATCTGTGGTGTGTCTAAGTGTGTGTGTATGTGTATCTGTGGTGTGTGTGTGTGCATATGTGTATGTGTATCTGTGGGGTATGTGTGCGCGTGTATGTGTATCTGTGGTTTGTGTGTAAGTGTGTGTGTATCTGTGGTGTAAGTGTGTATGCATGTGTGTGTGTATCTGTGCAGTGTGTGCGCGTGTATGTGTATCTGTGGTGTGTGTGTGTAAGTGTGTGTGCGTGCACGCGCACGCCACTGGCCGAAGTCCAGGTTCTCCAGAGGAGACTGAGAGGGCGCTTCCCTCCCAGGGGCAGGGCTTGTTGTTGTTGGGTGCCGTCGAGTCGCAGCACCTGGTGTTCCCAGGCGGTCTCCCATCCAGGTACTAACCAGGCTCGACCCTGCTTAGCTTCCGAGATCTGACGGGATCGGATGCCACAGGGCTATGGCTGCAGGCCAGAAGGCAGAGATTCTGTCCAGGAGAGAGGGAGCCAGGATTTGTTCTGCAGTGAGGTCGGGCCGCAGCCTCTGCAAGGCCTGGCCAGGCTGCTGACCTCAGCCGCTGGGATGGGTCAGAGCCAGCAAAGGAAAAGGCAACAGAGGGTCAGCCCACAGGTAGAGAGGGCTGCCAGGTTAAAAAGTGACTCAGGAGCCTGGTGCAGTGGCGGACGCCTGTAATCTCAGTGACTTGGGAGGAGGTAAGAAGATTATGAGTTCAAGGCCAAAGGCAGCCTACGTGACTTAGTGAGACCATGACTCAAAATAAAAAACGTAAAAATGGACTGGGGGTGGAGCCCAGTGGTAGAGCACTTGTAAAATATGTGTGAGGCCCTGGGTTCATCCTCCAGTTACTGCCAAAAAAAAAAAAAAAAAAGGGCCTGAGTCACCCTTTGTACTGGAAACTTAGCTCTCCTGCCCCATGCTCTGTCAACTGTAGTATGGCTTAATTATTGATGTTTCACAGTGAGTTAACTTCTCCACAGACCAATTCCAGGGAATAAAAGCGGAAGGAGCGAGAGGCAAAGGTGTTCACTAGAGGTTTGCAGGACCCACAGCTGCAGTCAGGAGCTCTGGTGACAGGAGAATGATCTCTGAGGGTCTCAATGTTTCCCCTACATAGTGAGTAATTACACAGGGTAAAATAATAGGTTTACAATAGAGAGGCCTGGCAGGCACCACCTGAACTGAAAGGTCAAGGGTAACGTCACCGGCACAAGGCCTAGTGACATCGTGTACCTGCTGATGTGCTACAGGGTGAGGGGCCGTCACGTCTGAGGCACTGCCCTCGCGTTGCTGGGAATACACGACGTCCGTCTGATGATGAGAACGCGCAGGGGACCCACGGGAGGGACAGTCCGCAGAGGGAGGGACCCGGCCTCTTCAGAAGCATCATGGCAGGCAAGGGAGAGCTCAGGCCCCCGAGTGGGCTGGAGGAGACCGGGGAGACCTGACAGCAGAGCCCAGGTGGGTGCCCGGGCAGGCCCTGGGCAGCTCCTGGGCAGAGCGCGTCACGTCTGTCATCGGCGCCCGGGACTGTGGCAGCGGGAACTCTCGGCTTCGCCAGATGCGCCAGGACTGTGGAAGAGGCTGGCGTGACGGGAGACTGGGCGGCGGGAACAGAGGGGCTCTCGAAACCGAGCTTGCAGATCTGGCGGTCTAGAATGGTCTCCGCATGGCACATGTTCAGAGCGAGCTCCCTGGGAGAGGGGCCGCGCGCGCGCGTCCGCGTGTGTTCAGGGTGCTGGCTGGGCCCCGCCTCAGGCGACGCTGGCGCACCATCACTGAGGCACGCTCACTCCACAGTGACCTTTCCAGGGCTCTGACGGGTCCGTGTGGGTCCTGTGGTGGGAGGCATTTCCAGCCTGACTGGCACACGGAAGATCAAGCCCCGCCTAGAGGCCCAGGCCCTAGGAGCGGCCAGGGCTAGAACTTCTCCAGGGGCTGGGGCGCCTCGCCCACGCCCTTCCATGCTTCTTTCCGGATGCTGAGATGTCTCCAGAGGAGCGTGGCCGAAACATCTCCACCCACCCCCGAGCCTGCTCCTCTCTGTCTTCCCCAGCTCAGCAAAGGACCCCAGCCCAGCCAGCCGTCTTGGACTCGCTCTCTCTTTGCTCTGCTCTCCCCTGTTGGCTGTGTCTCCAGAGCTTACCCCGAACCTCCAAAGCCTCAGATTAACCTTCTCCCCGTGTAGAACCCGCCGGTGGCTCTGCCCGAACTCCTCAGAGGGGTCTGCTCTCTGCCTGCCCTCGGCCACCTGCGTGACCACCCACAGGTCCCCCGTGCCTTCCTCCGTACTCCCACTCATTCCACCCTCTAGGCTCAGCTCCAGGGGCGCCTCCTCAGAGACGCCTCTGCGGCCTGGGCCCACGGCCCCCCCTTGGCTTGCTGGCTCTCCCTCCCCATTTCCTTTGTGGTATTCATCCCTGCATGCCGTGGTCTTCATTGATCCATATATTTCTCCACCTCGCTCTTCTAGAACGTTCACTCTGTGAGAGCAGCGCCTGGTCTGTATCCTTCTGTTATATTCCAGGTCTAGAACAGGGCCTGGCACAAAGCAGGTACACAGTTAATTAACTAATTAGCTGCTTCCCTCTTTTAGTTCTCGTCCTCTCATGGGCCAGAGCAGGAGCAGGGTGCCTTGAGGGGGGCCTGGGTAGTGGGTGTGGAGGACTGGGAAGATGGCAGTAGGAATGTGGCGCCCCTGCAGCTCAGTCTTTCAGGGAAACCTCCTACATCTGCCAGGGGGTCACCGGGAATCCCTAACTGTCCTTTCTGCCTGTTAACGTGGCTCAGCATGGGAGCAGGGAATCCAGCCAGCGCTCTGGGGGACCAGGCGCGGTGAGACATGAGCTGACTTTGGACGGATTGGGCGATAGGTAATCTGCTCTATGGGCTGGGATGTAGCTCAGTTGGTAGAGCGCTGCTCTGCAGTCTCTGAGGCCCTGAGTTCGATTCCCAGCACCGCAAAAATGGGAGAAGGATGTGGCAATCCACTCCCAAGGCAATCCCGAAACACTCAGCCATTGAAAACCCTGTGAGGGTCGCTATGAGTCAGACACGACTCGACAGCACCTAACAACAACAACAATCTGCTCTATATCCTCAGAAGTGTGAGGTAGGAGAAGGGGGCCTCACTGTGGGGTAGAAGAGGAGACAGTGACTCTGGGGACAGGAGTAGATGCTTCCCTGTGCTGTCACTTTGGGGCCATTTCCATGGGCGTTTAGGGTAAGGAGGCAGTGGATAATGCAAGAGATTCGGTGTCGAGACCTCATTCTGCTTGTGGCATTCAGTTGTGTTAGTGCTGCAGTGGCTGGGACAGAGAATGACATTTCTTCAGAGGCCAGCGATTCCTCTGGAGCAAGTTCCCAGGCACAGACCCTCGTGGTGCTAGAGTCTGAAGTGGGAAGTCCAGGCAAGCTGGAGTTTGTTTTGGCTCTGGACCAAGAAGCGTCCTTCCTTCTGTGGCTCCAGAGAGCTCATATAAGGGAGCCGGGGAGGAAACAGACAGATGGGGGAAGGGGGGGAAAGAAAGCACACAAAACAGACTGCTGGCGAGGCTCCACATGGCCCACCACAACAGAGCCCCAGACTGAAGACCGGAGCTGAGCTGTGGCCCCAGGAAGGGCAGGGCCTCTTCAAAGCATTCTCTCCTCCCCAGGCTGGTAGCCCTGGGACTCCAGGCCTCCTGCCTGCCAGCCTGTGCTCAAAAGCCCTCTGTTTCCCCCACCGGCCGGCCTCAAGATGACGGAGCCAGTGAGCAGGAGGCGCTCATTCACAAGCTCGCTCTCACTGTAAGAGGGGAGGAGGGCCCTGACGGGGAGATGGACTGGTCAGGACAGACAGCAGGTGGCTCTAACTCTCCTGGCTGGGAAGCCAGGGATCTGTCCACCGTCCCCGGCCACCAGCCCAGTCTACCCTTTGACTTCCAGAGCCACAGTGGTAGCTGAATGACCACATGGAAGGGAACCAGTGCTGTTGGAAACATACCATGGGTGTCATGCAGAAGAGGCCAGGGGGGAATCTTGATGTGGGAAAAGACAGCGAAGGGTGTTAAACTAATATACTTTAAAAATCTTAAAGGAAAGTAATTTTCTAAAGAAATGCCAAGCACCCAAGTAACTCATGATGGAAATGATACAGCACAGGAGAAATCTCTCTCACGCGCAAGTCTCCAAGTATCGCAAAGCGTATTCAGCAGAGTATGGAAAGAATTCACTGTGACAAAATAAAAAAGATCTAAGGAGTGTAGGCAGGGGAGGAGGACGTGGCGATCCACTCCCAAGGCAAGCCCAAAACGATCAGCCACGGAAAACCCTATGAGGGTCGCCATGAGTTGGACACGACTCGATGGCACCTAACAACAACAACAAGGAATGTAGGCATGAATTGTCATTACATAATCCATCAATGCAGTTCGTTAGATTATTAGGGAAAGCAAGAAATGATCACCTCAAAAGATGCCCAATACGGGCATGGTGGCGCACGCCTGTAATACCAGCAGCTCGGGAGGCGGAGGCGGGAGGATCGCAACTTCGAGACCAGAGGCAGTCTGCGTAACTTAGCGAGACCCTGTCTCAAAAAGTAAAAAAAAATGGGCTGAGGTGCAGCTCAGTGGTCCAGCACTTGCAGAGCATGCAGGCGTGAGGCCCTGGGTTCAACCCCCAGTACTGCAAAAAAAAAAAAAAAAAAAGATGCCCAATAAAAATTTCATAAAATACAACACCAAGTTTTGTATGAAAAGCTCTGGCTGATCGGGAATAAAAGGAAATATCTTTAATGAAACAAAGGGGATTTTATTAGAACCAGTAGTATATGGTTTGAGTATGAAATGTGCAGCTGGGTGCAGTAGCGCATGCCTGTAATCCCAGTGGCTCAGGAGGCGAAGACAGAAGGATCGCAAGTTCGAGACCAGAGGCAATATGTGTAATTTAGTGAGACCCTGTCTCAAAAAAAAAAAAAAAAAAGTGAAAAAATGGGCTGGGGCTGCAGCTCAGTGGTCCAGCACTTGCAAAGCATGGAAATGCAAGGCCCTGGGTTCAACCCCCAGTACCACAAAAAAAAAAAGTACCTCACAGACTCGTGTTGGGGAATGGGTTGCCAGCCCATGGGTTTTTGGAAAGCGATTAGGTCCTGAGGGCTCTGGCCTAATCAATGGATGAATCCCTTGGTGGACTCCTACTGGTACTATTTGAAGGTGTTGAAAAGTAGGGGTAGGGCCTAATTGAAGTAGGTCACTAGGGGCGTGGCCTTGGGAGCTCTGTCTTGCCCCAGCCCTCTCCTGTGTCCTCTTTGTCTGGTCCTGACTGCCACGCAGTGAACGCTCTCCTCCATTAGACGTTCCTGCCGCCACATGCTCCTGCTGCCGTAATGTTCTGCTTCATCCCAGGCTCAGAATCAATGGGGCCAAACAACCACAGACTCAACTCTTTGAAACCGCGAGCCAAAAATAAATAGTTCTTTAAGTTGTTTCTGCCAGGTATTTGGTCACAGCAATGCAAAGGTAACTAATGCATTCTCTTCTTGGAGTTTGGGCAGTGGGGTTAGTAAGTCTTAACCTTCTAATGCTGTCTTGGTCTTTTCTGTGAACAGCCCTTTTCCTGAGGCTACCTAGGGGCTCCCAGCTGCCATTGGTCTTATTAACATATAAAAGACACTTCTATCACCTGGAGACCCCAAAGTTTTAGGAGCCTTGTGTCAGGAAACAATGTTGTAAAGTGCGAAACTTACCCTGAGAACACTATAAAAACTCTGCTGAAAGAAATTAAAGATCAAAATAAATGGCAAGACATCCCATGTTCATGGATTAGGAGACTTAACATGATTTAAGATGACACCGGGTTGGGGGTTAGCTCAGTTGGTAGAGTGTCACTCTGCAGTCTCTGAGGCCCCAGGTTCGATCCCCAGCACCACAAAAATGGGAGAAGGACCTGGAAGTCCACTCTTGAAACAATCGGCTATTGAAAACACTGTGAATGGCAGAACTGCCCTGGAAGCCCCTTGCCACAGCACCATCTGGGCTTCCCGCGACCCTGTTCTTTATGCCACTAGTCTGGGTGCTGTCCTGGACCGCGGTTCCTCTTCTGCCACGCAGGCCATGTCTGTCTGTCCACCGAAGGCAGACTCCTGCAGCATAGGCGGGGTATCGTGGTCATTCCTCTCTTGGCTGGCTGCAGCCTCTCAGGTGGGCCTCTGTTCCCCTTCTACCCCGCATTTCACTTTACACATAGCAGCCAAGGGTGATCTCTTTAAAATGCAAATCACATCTGGTTACTCCCAGCATAAAACCTTCCAGCAGCTTCCGGTTGCCCTTGGAGCCCACGCCTGCCCTTTGCAACGGAGCTGCCCCATCGGTGCCCGCCTTGGGGCTGCGCCGCCCTCCGTTTCCTTCTCGTCACTCTGCGTTCTCTGCCTGCGTACTTCCTACTCGCTCTTAGGTCATCAGTGAACACTGCTTCTTCACAGATGTTTCTCCTCGGAGTCTGCTAGGAACAAGCCCAGAATGGGACAGGGGGCGTGAGGGAGAGGTGAAGAGAGGGCCACACGTGGCACTTACCGCGTCCCAGCGGCCAGATGGCTCTCTGCGACTCCTAAAACCTCTTGCTTCCAGCTCTGTCACATCCTGCTCAGAAAGCTGGACCCCAGCTGCCAGCTGCAGGGGTTCTGTGGAACCCCAGGACCATGTGATTCACTCCCTTCCCAGAGCCTTCACTTTAGCGTCTGCCCCAGGACAGCCTCGCCACAGGCTCATCTGCATCTCCAGTTCCACAAGGCTCTGAAAACAGACATTTTACCAATAACTATTCGCCAGAAAAATCTGAACTGAGCTGAACTCATGTAAAGGGAAAACTGGACCCAAATTGACCAAAGCTGTTACAGCATTAATGTGTTCTCTTCGGTATGAATGTTCATCGTGGTTACCTAGGAATGTTAATGTACGTGATTATGGGGTGCTGCCTTAAGCCCTGGGCAACCCACTCCCCAAAATCAATCTGCCATTGAAAGCCCTATGAATAGCAGAAGAAGCACTGACAATAGTGTTTCCCCTGTTGTACATAGGGTTGCTATGAGTTGGCAACTCGACAGCACCTAACAACAACACCTGTTATACAATACAGGACATCTTCTGAAACAAGACGCAGTGGAAGTTCAGAAGCCTTCTGGCCCCAGCGATCTCAGGCCCACCTAGTTCTGTCTTCCACAGCTCTGCCTTCTCTTCTCTGCTGTTTTCTCCTCCTGCCTTGTCCTTGGAGGCTTGTACAGAGCGCTTCATTCTTTTAAGGGTGCGGGAAGGAGATATGTACATGAATTCAATCTGTCACATTTTACAGGACTGTGTGATATTAATAATTCAAAAAGATGTGGGGAGAGACCATGAAAGTTCTCCATCCATACTCTTGAAAACAATCCATCCCAAGGTTTTAATTGGCAGTCGCCGTTCACATCCCAGTGAGAGAGAGATGGTCCTTCTTTGCCTACAAGTAGGGCAATCCTGAGCAGGACACACTCATGAGCATCTAGCCCTAAGCAAATAATCTGAATCTAACCGACTCAAGGGCTGGGATTTAGCTCAGTTGGTGGAGCGCTGTGCTGCAGTCTCTGAGATCCAGAGTTCGAATCCCAGCACCTCAAAATGGGAGAAGGACATGGCAACCCACTCCCAAGGCAATCCCGAAACAGTCAGCCATTGAAAACCCTAAGAGGGTCACTATGAGTCAGACTTGACTCGATTGCACCTAACAACAACAACAACCAACTGAAATGAGAAATACTTTATCAAACCAAGAAAAAGGCACTGTATTCTTTGAAAATGTTAATGTCATAAAAAGTTAAAGCTTTGGAAATGTTTCAAATCAGGATTTGATGACTAAATGCACTACCTAATCCTGAGCCTGATTCTGCACTGAAGGAGAAAAATACTACAGAAAAGACTATGAAATGTAGGCATCAACTTAGTGATGAGCTGCTACCTAAGGGTTACGTGAAACAAGCACCATGACACTGTCAGCTGAAGCACTGATGGGATAATCTAGACACTACCAACTGACTGGATTAGTCAGGGCTCTTCGGGGGAGTAAACCCAGTAAATAGTCCATGGAAGAGGGGATCTGTTAGATCAGGCGACACAGTCAGGGACTGGAGAGCCCCACAGTGGCTGTGTGCAAACTGGAGAGCTAGGGAAACCAGTCCAGGAAGGTGGAATTCTCAGAATAAGAGGGGCCCATGATGCGGCGCCAGTCCGAGGCTCAAGGCCTATGAGCTCCCTGGAGAATTGCTCATGTGAGTCTGGATTCACAGGCTGCCAAATCTAGATTCTGATATCCACGGGTGATAGCAGCAAAAAAATGCACTTGCTCAGGAAGAATCAAGCTTGCATGTGCATGTGCGAGTTTCCTCTTTCTGTTCCTTTTTCCATTCATGGCCCCATCCAATTGAATGGTGCCACCCATGTGCAGGGAGGGTCTCAGTTTGCTGACCCACAGGCCAGTTATCTCTGAGAACACCCTCACAAACACACCCGGAAGGGTGCTTTGCCAATTTCCCATGGGTCTCTCAACCCAGTCAAATTGATAGCTGAGGTTCACCGTCACAGTGACTAAAGGGTGGATACCATATACAGCATGGATACAGTGTACAAAGGGGTGACTTGGGTCTCAGGTAGGATGAAGTGGGACAGTGGGAGATTTCATCATGCTACTCAGAACAGAGTTCAGTTTGAAACTCATGAATTACTTATTTCTGGAATTTTCCACTGAGTATTCTCCGACTAGTTGACTGCACAAACTGTGGGAAGTAAAGCTGCAAATAAGGAGGACTACTGTATGTATGGTGTACGGGTGCATGGGGGAGGGAATAAAGAAAGTGTGGCAGGCTGGGCATGGTGGTGCATGCCTTTAATATCAGTGATTTGGAGATGGAGGCAGGAGGATTGCGAATTTGAGGCCAGAGCAACCTGTGTAGCTTAGCAAGACTCTAACTCAGAAAACAATGGGCTGGGGGTGCAGCCTAGAGGGAGAGGACTTGCAGAGTATGTGTGAGGGTCTAAATTGAACCCCCCAAGTACCATACGCATAAAAAGAAAGTGTAGCCAAAGATTAACACCGGTAAACTGGTCGCTATAAATGAAGAACAAATGGGTGTTCTTTCTACTGTTGATGTACTTAAAATGTTTCTGTGGCTTTGAAGTCATTTCCAAGCGAGAAGTTAGGCATCCACCCACGCCCCTCATTTCTGCTTGCCCCTCGTCAATCTCCCATTGAAGGTTAGCTTCTGGTCTTATCACTCCTGTCTTATCAGGCCTGGGATTTAGCTCAGTGGGTAGAGCGCCGCTCTGCAGTCTCTGAGGTCCCGAGTTCAATTCCCAGCACCGCAAAAATGGGAGAAGGGCCTGGCAACCCACTCCCAAGGCAATCCCGAAACAGCCAGCCATTGAAAACCCTATGAGGGTCGCTATGAGTCGGATACCGACTCAACAGCACCTAACAACAACAACAATCTTGTCTTATTAATATTTTATTCCACCAACTTCCAAGTTCATAGAATGTTTTTGAGATTGTTCTGCAAATGCTTTCTGGAATCTCTCTTCTCTCTGTCTCTTTTGTTTTTTTGAGGCAGGGCCTCCCTGTGAAGGCCGGCTGGCCTGAAACTTGTGCTCCTCTTGCCTCAGCCTCCTGAGTGCTGAGGCCACCCTCCTGGCAGTTGTGGGGTTTCCACAGTGTCGCCCTCTGTGAGAACAGTATCCCGACGGCTTTCTTCGCGTGGTCCGTGGCTGAGCCTTCCCTCTGTGCTCTCTGGTCTGGGCTGTTTTTGGAGGTCCCTTTCCCCGGTACTCACACTTCATCTGCCAGCTGGGCCTGGTGCTGTCGGCCAACACAGCGCATGGGTGCTTGCTGCTCTGCTCCCACTGCCTTTCAGAGGAAGGTCACCGGAGCTGACCCTGTCCTACCAGCGTCCTGGTGCCCTGAAGAATCTCACGTCCTGAGCCTCTTCTCTCCTAGGTGTGGGGTCTCTTGAGACCCAGGGGTTTCGTGGTCCTTCCACCAAGGACTGAGTTCATTCTTGCAGCTTGTAGCATTCCACAGGGCCTTCCCTTTCCAGAAGGTAGCTACCATGCAGAATGTGGGGCTCTTGGGTCTCCTGGGCACCCCAGAGGGGCACCTGTCCCCTTTCAGAGGGCTCCTCTTGGGTTCCAAGGTGGCGCTGGAGCAGGAGTGTGGGCACGGAGAGAGGTGCGTGGGATAGTTGGCTCACCATTCACACGCAGTGCTTGTATGCCAGGCTCGGTGAGGGGGCCTGGGCACGGGGAGGGGCTATTGGGCAACATTTCTAATTCGCAACACTGTGGAAACTTTGCAGCGTTTCACAAGAATCGTCTCTGCAACGTCTGAGTGGGGGAAACTGTGTCAGGAGTTGCTGAGGTTTGATTAATCCAAGTATTATTAGGTGCCGTCGAGTCGGGTCTGACTCACAGCAACCCTGCGTACAACCGAATGAAGCACTCCCCAACTCTGTGCCACCCCGGTACTATTGTCAGTGCTTCCCTGCTGTTCATAGGGTTTTCAGTGGCTGATTGTTCGGGATTGTTCCCGGAGTGGGCCACCAGGTCCTTCTGCCATTTTTTGCTGTGCTGGGGATCGAATCCAGGGCCTCAGAGAGCACAGAGCAGCACTCCACCAACTGAGCTAACTATTGAACTGTATCAGTTCAGTCAGAAAATACCCTCTGATGTGCAGAGAAGAAGGGAAGGAAATGAAGACGAGAAGAAAGGAGGGAGGGAGGGCCTGGAGGTGCAGGTAGAGGAAGCTGAAGACTGAAAGGGTGGTGATGGGTCACGGACTGTATCTGTGAGCAGACTCCTTTCCCTAGGGACGTCTCAATCCTTGCTTGCTGAAAACCTCAGCGGGGCTTCCCATCCCTTCTGGGTTAACGGGGCTTTCAGGGATCTTCCGGGTCAGATTTCACGCCACAGCGAAGCAGCGGGTTCTGGGTTCACAACAGATAGCATCCTTACCAGGCTGTTGGGGGTTGGGCCCCTGCCCCCATGGAGAGCTGGGAGGGGAAGCAGGGAGCGGGTCTGTCCTTGTCCTCCAGTGGTAAGAGTGCCTTGAGTCTTGCTCCGGCAGAGCGCTCGAGTCGGCCTGGGTGAGGGGCAGGTCCGAGGAAAGAGGCCTCGTCCCAGAGTCCAGGGGCGGGGCTGCGGTCGAGGTGAGCATCTGCAGCTGCAGGGGGTTGGCAAGGTTGAGAAGGTTCTAGAGCACCGCAGAGTTTGGTGAGCTAGGGACTCAACTCCCCGGGGCCTTGGGTCGGTCAAAGGCGCGCCAGGGGCAGGGCCCCTGCAGAGGGCACCAGCAGAGGGTAAGGCAGGAGGTGCCGAGCCGCAGAGGGCGGGCCGCAGGCAGCGCGCCCGCGAGCCGGCAGGGTGAGCCAGCGCCCTCCGGGCGGAGCAGCACAGGGGAGGAAGCCCCTTCCAAGGGGAGCCCGCGGGGCCCAGGGTGCGGCCGGGCCAGGCACTGACTCCTGCGCCTCCTGTGCTCTGATGTCAGCGCCCCCCCGCGTGCAGGGTGGGCGCGGGGCGGGAGTGCAGGTCGCCACGTCGCCACGTCCTGAGTGCCGGCCGTGTGCCTCCGTGGCTCACTCGACACGCACGCGCCCCCGAGGGCGAGGGGTTGTTCCCAGTCCCTTCCTGCAGAGGGGGACGTTGAGGCGTGGTCAGCAGCCCCCCGGGGCGGGCACGGTCCTCATCCTCGTGGGCCTGGGGAAGCGGAGGCTGGCAGAAACCCGGGATTCGGTTCTTGGGGTCTGGGCTCAGACTGTGGGGCCCTGCCCCCTGCCCCTGCGCAAGCCTGGCCAAGGCTTAGGGGGTGCCCCGGGGGGCGTCACCTCCAAGGGCTGGCCATAGCAGAGATGTCCTTCTACCCTCCACATCCACCGCCGCAGGGCCTCGTCCGTTCCAGACTGAAGCTTCTGACTGCAGCCTGCCCAGGCCTCCCTTGGCCTCCACGCTCCCGGGGCTCTGCCGTCTCACAGCGCCTCTGCGCTCACCTCTTTGGCTGTAGCGGCGTCTCCCACATTTCAGCTCTCGCCTTGTCAAGGTCGTTCTTAGTCCCATGTACTTGAACCAACTGTATTATCATGGAGTTAACCTTGCTCTCCAAATCAGCTTTTCACTTAACTATGTTTGTTTAAAAGGAAATCTCATATCTCTACCATGAGTGAGAAAACGATAGTTTTCTAATAGGCCTCAAAATAAACAGAACACTATTCAAATGTAAGGGCTGGGATTTAGCTCAGTTGGTAGAGCACCACTCTGCAGTCTCTGGGGTCCCGAGTTCGATTCGCAGCACTGCAAAAGTGGGAGAAGGAAGTGGCAACCCACTCCCAAGGCAATCCCGAAGCAGTCAGCCATTGAAAACCCTATGAGGGTCGCTATGAGTCATTCATGACTCAATGGCACCTAACAACAACAACAACAACAACATTCAAATGTAAAAGACCAGCCCACAGACCCCCTGTCATTGGGAGCTTTCCTTCATGGCACCAATTGAAGTCATACATTTATTTGTGATGATTTGTGCGATAGGCTGTGGACATTCATGAGAAGGATCTTCCTCAGGTCTAGGTGAAACTTTCAGAAGCCCTCTTCTCATGTCTGGGCATCTCCACCTCAGGTGACCCCTGCAGTAATATTGTTGTTGTTGCTGTTAGGTGCTGTCGAGTCGGTATCTGACTCATAGCGACCCTCGTAGGGTTTTCAATGGCTCACTGTTTCGGGATTGCCTTGGGAGTGGATTGCCAGGTCCTTCTCCCATTTTTGCGGTGCTGGGAATTGAACTCTGGGCCTCAGAGACTGCAGCGCAGCGCTCTACCCACTGAACTAAATCCCAGCCCGCAGTAATATTAGCTTCTCCAAAATCTTGCTTAATTGTGTTTCCATCCTAGTTTTCAATGGGCAATCCTTTTTTTGTTTTTGTTCACTTGTGAGTTGTCTGTCTCTCATTCTACATGTCAGCTCTGTTAATCAGCTTACCATCACTATGACAAGCACCTAAGATGAACAATTTATGAAGAACAAAGGTGCTGGGCACTGTAATCCAGCCACTTGGGAGGCTGAGGAAGGAGGATTGCAGGCTCAAGACCAGAGGCAGCCTGTGCAACATAGTGAGACCCTGACCCAAAATAAAAAATAAAAGAGAGGGGCTGGGTTTGCAGCACAGTGGTGGAGCATTTGCTTAGTATGTACAAGGCTCACAAAATAAAAATTGAGGAAGAAGAAGGACGAGGAGGAAGAGGAAGAGGGGGAGGAGAAGCAGTGGTAGAGGCAGAGGAAGAAGAAGGAGGAAGAAAAGAGG
>VMDO01015665.1:18219-50464 GCA_007922755.1 Pedetes capensis
GAAGAAAGAGGAGGAGGAGGAGAAGGAGGAGAAGAAGGAAGAGGAGGAGGAGAAAGGAGGAGGAGGAGGGGAAGAGGGAAGAGGAAGGAGAAGGAGAAGGAAGAAAGAAGAAAGAAGAAAGTTGAGGCCAGGCGTGGTGTCACATGTCTGTGATCCAAGTGCTCAGGACTCTAAGGCAGAAGGATCATGATTTCGAAGCCAGGCTGGGCTATGTATATAGTGAGTTTCAGGCCAGCCTCAGCTATTCAGCAAGACCCTGCTTCAAAAGAAAAGAGAAGAAAAGAGAGGAAAAAAAAAAAAAAAAAGACATGGTGGTGCGTGCCTGTAATCCAAGCAACTCAGGAGGCTGAGGCAGGAGGATCAAAAGTTTGGGGCAGAGACAGCCTGTGCAACTTAGCAAGACCCTATCTCAAAGTAAAAGTATAAAAAGGGACTGGGGGTGTAGCTCAGTTGTAGAGGGGGCTTGCAAAAGCAGGCATGAAGTCCTGGATTCAACCTCTAAGTACTGCCAGAAAAGGAAAAGAAAATAAGGAAGAGAAAAGGAAAAGGAAAGAGAAGGAGGAAGGTGAATTTGGCTCACAGTTGCAGGGGTTTTGGCCTGTGCTCAGTAGGCCCTGTTGTGTTTGGGGGAGGCAGCACATCAGGCTAGAGGCACATGGTGGATGGGAGGTGCTCACCCCACGGCCAGGAAGTAAAGGGGCAAGGGGAGGGGCCAGTATCCCACAGTCCTGTCCAAGGTCACACCTTCCATGACCTAAAGACCTCCCGTTAGGCCCCTCCCCTTAAAAAGTCCCACTGCCTTCCAGCCGTAGCAGTCTGGGGGCTAAGCCTCTAACACATGGGCCACTGGGGGACACCGCAGAGCCAAACCGTAGGAAAATCTCTTAAGGCAGGGACTTCTCTGGATTTTTTCACAGCACCTAGCTGAACATTCATTACCTAGATGAACACGTAGATTCTGCTAATCCCTGTGTTCATGAGAAGTCAGAAGGGCTGCAGTTGGATCTACTAAATAGAGTCCAATCTTAATGCAGAGATTAGTTTGTATTTATTGACACAATGAAGTTTGAAGGTTTTTTCTGATCAGAACCATTCACCTTTTACCTTATTGTTTCTTACCTTCGTTTTCATGTTTAATAAGTTCCCCTTTCTAGTTTTGTGTTACAATGGAATCTCTAATCCATCTAGAACATGAAATAGGAATCCAACTTGATTTCATTTCACCAAGCTGGCCCTTTGCCCAAACTGTTTATCGGGAAAAATCCTGCGCTTCCCCCATTGATTTGAAAGGTCCTCTGTTCCTGTATTAAATGTTGACATAACCTCAGGTAGACGCGTAGATCTCCGACCCTGTTCCATTCATTGCATTCTGGCGGCAGGAATTCAGTGTTGAAAAGATAGATCTTAGCTTTACTATCTGATAAGACAACTACTTCTCACCCCCTCGGTTGCCTTTCCCTTCTTGCTGGAAACTGGACATTTTTACAATATCATGTCTTTCTGGCCTGGGATTTAGCTCAGTGGGTAGAGCGCTGCGCTGCAGTCTCTGAGGTCTCAAGTTCAATTCCCAGCACCGCAAAAATGGGAGAAGGGCCTGGCAATCCACTCCCAAGGCAATCCCGAAACAGTCAGCCATTGAAAACCCTATGAGGGTCACTATGAGTCGGATACTGACTCGACGGCACCTAACAACAACAACAACAACAACACGTCTTTCTATCCCAAGCAATGTTGTTTCTCTCCATTTACTAAATAATTTGCATTTTTCGGGTAAGAGTTGGAGCTTTCAGACTTCAGGTCCTGTGTGTGTTTTCTCGTTCAGTTTATTCCTGGGAATTTATAATTTCTTATTGAATCGTGAATAGGGTCTTTTCTCCCCCAATATATTTTGTTACAGCTATTTTGGGGCGTTTGGCCAGCTGCAAGGTTTTATATATTTACTTTGTAACCGGCCGCCCCACTGAGTCCTCTTTCTGGGTGGAATGGCTTCTTCCCTCTGTGGCTTGCTTTGGATGTCTTACTTCTTCCCCCTTTTGTGGCAGTGGCAGTCTAGGGGGACAGCTGACCCTCCCCACGTGGGCCCTGTGCCACAGCTCGGGGAAAAAGACATGTCACCCTCCGTGAGGGACCAAGGATCCATTTCCAAGCAAAATATTTTTTCCGCGAAGCAGCTTATTTTCCGTCAGTTGGTATTTTGGTCAGGAATTACAAAATGTACTTCGCAACAAGTTAAAAACACGCTGCCTTTTAGGAGCGGGCCTTCCCAACAAGATCAACAACCAATGTGTTACTTTTCTCACACCTTGGGCTCGTAGGAAACTGTGCGCTCAGGGAGCTGGCCGCACGCCCGCCCGGGGAAGGTGCCAGGCAAGCTGAATGCTGTGGGCAAGGGCTCGGCTTGTTCTTGTTTGCCGGACTTTGAATAGCTGCTAAGAGTCCCTCTGGAGTCCACGGGCACCGCGGCTTCGTAGCGCCTGAGCCAGGACAGCTGGCAGCCTTTACCCCGGGCCGGCTCTCCCCCAGGGCAGAGGCTCCAGTGTGTGGACTTGCCGAGCACACGAGGAACAGTGTGGCTCTTTGGTGTCATCTCCCTTAGGATCCACGCAACCCAGCGAGGAAGGCGCCGCTCTTCAGAAGAGGCAAAGCAGCGTCTCGAGACAGAACCTGGATCTGAACTCAGTTCAAGAGTGTTGATCACAGGAGCCCTTTACATGTTTAACTGATTCAGTGTAGCTAAGGACCTTGGTGAGCCTTTTTTAAAGGGAGCTATACCTGTCATTTGGGCTGGGATTTCCTCCTCAGTTGGTAGAGCGCTGCGCTGCAGTCTCTGAGGTCCCGAGTTCAATTCCCAGCACTGCAAAAATGGGAGAAGGACCTGGCAATCCACTCCCAAGGCAATCCCGAAACAGTCAGCCATTGAAATCCCTATGAGGGTCGCTATGAGTTGGATACCGACTCGACGGCACCTGACAACAACATACCTGTCATTATGAAACGTATTTGAAGTTAAGACAGACAGACTTGTAAAGCGCAGAAGGACGCAGTGCACACCCCACTGGCTGTGAGAGGTGCCGCAGTGACATGCCTCGTGCCCACCATCACTGCTGTCCCCAAGAGAGGAGAGTGAGAAAAGGAAGCAATCCCTTAGCGTTACCATCCTGAGCACCCCTTGACATGGCCTGGGGCTCCAGCACTGTAGGCTGCAGAGAACTGGCGCCACTGTGAGCACAGATCAGGGCAGCACTGAGTCTCAGTGCTGGAATCGGGGCTCAGAAGGGCTCACCCCCTCAGGACAGGGCAGGGGCAGGGCGGTGGCCTGGGAGCGCGCAAGCAGCTTTGCTGCCGCCTGCCTTCCCTCACCCTACCTGCAACAACCGAGAGACCCCTAGACCAGGGCTCCCGCTGAGAGAAGCTGAGAGAAGGGAAGGAGCTGGCACAGGGTCCCTCAGCTGGGGAGTGGTTCTAGGAGGCGGAGCAGGCAGAGCAGGCAGAGCGACTTGCTGGGATGGCGGGATGGCGGCTGGTGAGGTCCCACCCCTGGCTAGCTCAGGAGAGGCGCTTCGCTGGTGTTTTGACTGATGTTCAGTTAACCAGGCAGGGCCCCCAGCCCAGTCTCGTACCTTCTTCTCTCAGGCCGCAAACCTTAAGCACGTCGTCTGCTCCGTAGACTACTCCAACAGGTGGATGCCAAGTAGCGGTTGAACAGGTCGTGCGCGCCAGCCTGCGTGGGGCGCCGCCAGGGGCAGGGAAGATGCGCTCCTGCCTCTGGCTTTTGAAAGAGGGTTTTTGCAGTCCAGCCGTCTGCCTGCTGGGAGAGGCGAGGCCCACCGAGTGCCCACCACCCCCTCCGCGTTCCCTCTGCCCGTCCTTCTGCCTAGATTGTCCCGCCAGCCCCTTCTCTACCCCCCAGCTCTCCAGCGCCCCCTGTCTGTCCACAGAGACACAAAGGGCCTGCACCCTCTCAGGCCCACCCTGTAGCTGGGGCCTGAGGGACCTGGACCTGAGTCATCTTCTCCCCGTGGTCCCGTCCGCCTCTGGGGTGTGGCTGTCCTGGCAGCACCTCCCACCACTTGTCCCGGCCCTGTTGATCGTCTCCCAGCTAGACCCACCTTTCCCAACCCTCCCACCTCCCTCCCTTCCAGGGCTGGGCCGGGTTCTGCCCTGTTCACCTTGCCACGATCTCACGCTGGGCCACACTTTGTCCACGTGTCAGAACATCCCATTGCCTAGACCCTTGCCTGCCCTCCGCCACCTCCGTGGTCCGTTGTCAGAACATCCCACTACCTAGACCCTTCCCTGCCCCCCCCCGCCACCTCCGTGGTCCATGCTGAGCCCTGGCCTAGCACAGATTGGACACAGGCCCTGCCGTGGGGGAGTGCGTGGCTCAGTGTGGAGAGGAGACCCCCCAAGACAGTGACATGCGGGGTCCAGGGGCTCTGGAGGAGGTCCGGCCTGAGCTGAGGAAGGTGTGGGTGCCACGAAGCCAAAGCAGACCACGAGTGGGCAGGTCCTCCTCAAAGGGAGGAGGAAGAGGTGGCAGGCACAGAGAACAAATCACACCAGCTGCCTCATCTGCCCAAGCCTCAGTTTCTTTGTCTGTAAAACAAGAGTGACAATGAATCCTACCCGGCAGGGACCTACAGGCAAATGACTTCCTCTGTCTCCGTTGCCCGAGATGGGCCTGGCTACCCTAACTCCCTTCCGCCCCTCCTGGGCTTGGTGCACCACAAGGGCGGCCTGGGAGGCAGGCAGCCTAGGAGCCTCCTGAGGCCCTGAGGCTCTTGCCTGCAGGCCTAGGGCTCTGTGGAGGGTACATGCCGCTGGCCACAGACGCCCCTCTAGTCCAGGCAGGCTCCGGAGGCTGCTGGGTAAACAGCTCACCGGCTCCTTGCACCTTAGCCCCTGGGGTGTGCGCCAGGGCGAGCGGAGCACAGCTTGGAGCTGCGAGAAGGCCTCCTCCTTCCCTTTTAATCGCTAACTCTCTTCCCGCTCCCCCCGCTCCCCTCGCTGGGAATGCTATGAGTGGAATGTACAAATTCCAGCCTGTGCGCTCCAGGCCAGGAATGCAGGCCCTGGCACCCTCCCCACTCAGGGCCACCCCAGGCACACACACAACGTGGTGCTGCGCACAGAGAGCACAGTAACGTCGCGTACCCACATCAGAGAGGCACGTACATCAGGGCCCAGTGTGCACAGCAACACGTACAGCAGAGCACGCGCACACGGCTCGCCCCCACACCCGGCTCCCAGCTCCTTCGTGGGCAGGGGAAGCCACGGAGGGCCTGAAGCCCTGGACATAGCCTGCGAGTCCCTAGAGGGTCGACTCTGACCCTCTGTGTGGCGCAGCACTCTGTGTCCAGCCTCGGGACCAAGCCATCCCCGGGTGGGGAAGAGCTACACGGAGCAGTGCGTGGGGGTTCCGGGGCTCCTCCCTCAGCTCCTTGCGTTCGCGCATCTGGGTCTGTTCTGCTGTCTGGGCGCTGTTGCCTGGAGAGCGGGAATGCCAGGACGGCCCCCGGGTCTGACCCAGCTCCCGGCCCAGGGTGGCCACTGGCCAGCCCGCTGCCCGTGCCAGCTGCAGCACCTCCACAGCGCGCTCCCCGCGGACACTCTGTCCTCCCATGGGATACGGGGTCAGCGCGAGCCTCCAGGCCCCAAGGGAGCCCAGGCATCCCGCCAGGCCTTTCATTCACTCAGTCACTCACACATGCGCATAGCCGTCCATTCCCTTAGCCATTCAGAAACTCTCTGCTGACTGCCTCCGACAGGCCAGGCGCTGCAGTTACAGCTATCAGTGAGACACATCAGTCCCTGTCCCCAGTCCCCAGCAGATGTCCAGCTCACAAATATGTGCTGTCCGGCCTCACTACGATTTTAAACTTGATGTCCTATGAAAATCCAGATCTCCGTCTTTCTTTCTTTTCCTGCTTGGGGTTGAACTTGCAGCCTGGCATGTTAAGCATGTGCTCTACTGCTGCACCGCACCCCCAGCCCTCCCCTCACCATTTTTTTTTTTTTAACGGGAAAACCCTTGACTGTAGACCTTCCTTCTCTCCAATCAGAGATTCCTGGAGCTGAACCCGGCTGCCCTCTTCTGCCCAGCTTACAACATGCAGCTGGCCCTGCCCTGGCCTCCCGGCCCTGCCCTGGCCTGTCTTCTCAGGCTCCTTCCACAGTCCGCTAGGCCAGCAGCCCCCTGGCTCACTCCTCGCTGCCTCCCCTGTCGTAACCCCGCTCTGCCCTGAGCCAGGTAGCCTGAGATGATCAGGGAGGGGCTGGCAAGAACCCAGGTGGATTGGTGCCCTCGACTCAGAATTCTAGGTGCGGGTGGAGGGAGGCAGGGTGGGCAGGTCTGGGGAGAAAAGCTGATTGAAATGGAAGTGCCCGTTATCCTTAGCTCCGCTTAAACGCATGCGCCTTGAACATCTCAGGCGTGGGCGCGTGAGGCCCAGGGAAGCAGCTTCCCGGGTATTCATCGTGTCCCCTCACCATCGCCATAGCCGGGGACGTCAGCGTTGTGTGTAAGAAGGGCTCCATTCCCAGAGGGCGGAATCAGAACCCAACCCCGGTCCCCTTCTCTCTTCCTAGACACCCTCTCTGAGGACACCTTGGCCTCTGGCTCTGCATTCCATTCTCAACTCTGTCTCTCCTCATTGGACAGCCAGTCGCGGGCGTATGTCCAGCGCCCGAGTGGACCCCTAGACACGTTTCCTTCTGCCCCCCAGCCATTTCTGCCTTGGGTCCTTTGGGTTCGGGTCAGGACAGCTGTGTTTCTTGTCCCCAGTAGCTGCACCTCCACATCTGGGCCTCCACCTCTCCTCATGATAAAAGCAGAGTAAAGTGGCTTACCAGTCGGGCGAGGGGTGTCGGGTTGAGTGCACCGGACTGCAGGTTCTGTGAGAGGTAGGCACGGACAGGCCGAGGCGCTCTTCTAGAAGGTAGGGGTTCCTGGGCATCTGCTTGAAAGAAGAGAGGACCTCAGGGCTCCTGTGCAGGCCTTCGCTGCCCAGGCCCCGTAAAATTTATGCAAGTGCAAGCCAAGACCCTCCTTGCCCCAGCTGCCTCCCCTCTCCTCCCTCCCGCTCCACACCCTGCCTCTGCGTGGTAAGCTCGGGTTTACAAAGCTCATCTCTAACAGGTTCCTCATCTCATGAATACATTCTGGTCTCCGTGTTTACAGATTCCACGTCCAAAGATTCAGCCCACCACGGAGTGAACATATTTAGGGAGAAAAAACTGTGTCTGTACTGAACATGTAAAGACTTTTAAACATTGTCATTATTCCTTAAGAAGAAGAGTATAATGATTTTTATGGTATTTTATGAGGCACTGTAAATTATCTGGAAATAATTTAAAGTATACAGGAGGATGTGGATGGGTTCTGCCCAAGTGTTGTTAGGTGCCGTTGAGTCTGCTCAGACTCATAGTGACCCCCATAGTTTTTTTTTTTTTTTTTTTCTGTACTGGGGGTTGGAGCCAGGGCCTCACCCTTGCATGCTCTGCAAGTGCTGGACCCCTGAGCTGCACCCCCAGCCCATTTTTAACTTTCTGAGACAGGGTCTCGCTAAGTTACGCAGACTGCCTCTGGTCTCGAACTCTCGATCCTCCTGCCTCCACCTCCCAAGCCGCTGGGATTACAAGCGTGCGCCACCACGCCTGGCTCCCCATAGGGTCTTCAATGGCTGACAGTTTTGGAATTGCTTCTGGAGTAGATTGCCATGTCCTTCCCTGTGCAAATACTCCCCCATGTTATATAAGGAACCTGAGTATCTCTGGATTTTCATATCCTACAACCCATCCCCTGTAGATATTGAGGGACCACTGTGTAAAGTACTATTACCTCTGTCTTAGAGGCAAAGGAACCAGTGTCAGAAGATATGAGTGACAATAATGGCTTTCCTAAAGATAATGGTGTTAACTGGAATAAGATGCCCTAGGCAAGAGCCAGACCTTGCTGGGGTGGCCTTGGTTCTTCTGGGAGGCAGCCCTGGCCCCAGGCAGAAGCCCAGGCTCCATCTGGCTCCCGCTTCTCTTCCTAGCACCTGGGGCCAGCAGGTGCAGGTGAAGGCGGGTGGTCCTTCCTGTTAGAGTCCCAGGCCCTCCAGCCACATCCCCTCTGAGTCTCTCCGTGAGTGAATGCCCATCCTGGGGTCTGCTTCCCGGGGACATCGTCCCTTCTCTGCCATGACCTGGGGCTGGAACCTCACGCCCTGGGGCATTAGAGGCCACCAGAGAAGGAGGAGCTGCCTGCGAGGTGAGGCATGTCCCAGCATCTCCAGCTCTTGAGGTGGCACGGGTGCTCCGGCCTTCTCTTGTCCTCTTGCCCAGGGTACAGACATGGAGGTGGGTCCTAGCTGTCCTTCACCCTGGAGCAGGCCCAGGCTGGGCTTGGGCGTCAGCGCCCAAGCCAACCCATTGCCGGTTTGTAGAATGAGAAAACGAGGTGCCTCGGAATTCCTCTTGGGATAGCGCTGTATTTGTTTGGGAAAATAACCCCTCAGGACTAGGACATCTGCAAGGCCGGAGCCTGGAATGGGTTGACAAGCACCTAAGGAGGGCGAGTTCTCCTGAGCCTCACATGATGGAGTCTGCCGTGTGGCTGTGAAAGCAGACACCAGAGTGGAATTGAATGGAGGAGGAGGAGAAGGAGGAGACGGGAGAGGGGACTGAGGAAGCTGCACTGCTTGGAGAGAGTTGGCAAAAGTCTCTCAGCAGAGCGCTAAGAGTGCAGAAAGGCTGACAGGGGATCTGAAGGTGCAGGGCTCAGTATAGACAGCCGCCGCCTCCTACACGGTCCTCACCTACGCTTCCATCCTTCCCAGAGGCTCCATTCCACGTGGTGGGGGGCCGCGGGGTTCTGGCTTTCCTTCTGGTGGGGACTGGTACCGTGCGTGGCTACCTCTGGTACCTCTGGGCGCAGCACAGGCAAGGCTGAGTCATGGCCCTGTGTGCTCGGCTGGCCTGTGCGCTGCACCTGGTCCTGGCCACACTCAGAAGGAAACTCCGTCACTTACTGCTCTGTGTCTGTGGATGACTTCCCCACCCTGTTGGAAGCGGGACACGGATGTTTTCTGTGCCTGTGCTATAGGTTGGATCTGGCATATCCGCCAGAGGCCCACGTGTCCAAGCCTCCGTCCCCAGCCTGCAGCGCTGCAGGGAGATGGTGGAGCCTAGAAGGTGGGCCCTGGTGGGAGGCAGGGAGGTCGCTGGGGCTGTGCCCTCAAAGGGGCTGTTTAGGCGCCCACGCTCTACCATGAGGTGGCACCTTGTCCCTCTACACGCTTATCCTACGCTTCACTCCTAAGGGAGGCCTGGGTGGGCTTCACCGCCAGTCCCCTCAGTAGGGCTGGGGCTGCTGTGCTCAGCAACAAGCCCTAGATTCGGAGGTGCTCAGCCTGGGCCATCAAGGCCTCGCCCTCCGTCAAGGACTATAGAAGGCCGTCTTCACAGACCCTTCCTGCCGGAGCCTGTCAGAGCCCTATTCAGACCCTTCCTGAAGATGAGTGGCCTGGTGGGGCAGATGGGAGTAAGGGGGACAGGGGAGGAGGCAGCTGTGGCCACACGCCGGATGCTGAAAGATCAGCTCAGGCACCTTGGGCTTTGCTTTTGGTGGTGCGGGGGACCTCGGCAGATACTGCACCCCTCTGTGTCCCCCAGAGGACAGTTACTTAAGACGCATGTGCCCAGTATGCCCTGGGCCAGCCTCTGAGGTGATGCAACCTCGATCCCCATTATGCAACTGAGGTGAAAGGGTCCCGGGGAGTGCTGCGCACAGGGGCTTTGCGTCATCCCCACGCTGAGCTGGGTCCAAGTCAGTTACACACACTGGGGAGGGGAGTCTGGGGTTTAGTTGGGGTGCCATGAAAAGCTGGTTTCGCCATGCAGCGCTGGCAGTGCGGTGCATGAGAGCTCCCGGAGACCAGGGAACGGGAGTGGGGTGGGAGGAGGAGGAAGAGGAGGACCAGGAGGAGCAGGTGCAGGAGGGGGCCGGAGGAGGTGCGGGGCCCTGGTTCTGCGCTCTGCCCTCGCGGACGGCAGCCTCGAGTCAGCCCCATGCTCAGGATGGAAACCTGGCACCTCCTGCCCCGTAGACGGTGACCGTCCCAGAGCTCTGCCGTCATCCCGAGGCTGACTCTGCTGTGTAAAAATAGGTATAGCTCACGCGGCAAGGTCTGGGAATCCGCAGCGAAGCTGAATAAACAGTGACCTCATCCAGCTGCGGAGGAAAACCCAGCTGCGCTGACTTTGTAGGCTCCTTTGCACTCAGCGGGGTGAATCACTCGAGTCTCTCCTGTGGCACTTTTGACCACTCTGGCGTTGTCACCACCCTGACCTTAGAACCCTCACCCCATTGGCACCGCCGACCTTCCTGCAAGTTTTCTAGCACGCTGGGACTCAGGGTCCTCGGCAGCACTGCCCCGGCCCCGCTGGTCAGATTTGGGACCCCCTCGGGGGTCATTAGGTGCCCTGTGACTGGAGGCCTGCAGCACCCCGGTCCAGGGTGCTCCAGGAGTGGGACCTCTGAGCTGTCTTGGAGACGCCCT
This sequence comes from Pedetes capensis, assembly GCA_007922755.1. Taxonomy (NCBI): domain Eukaryota; kingdom Metazoa; phylum Chordata; class Mammalia; order Rodentia; family Pedetidae; genus Pedetes; species Pedetes capensis. Next base: position 28,764 of record VMDO01015665.1, read on the forward strand.
GTCCCTCCCGGCAGATGGTGCCGGAATGCACCGGTACAGATGCAGCTGTGGCTACTTCCACAGATCCTTCAGCCTTGCGGATGTAGAAGAGAAGAGACGCGTCATGGCCTTTTCATGATGACAGAAGATTTGGGAGAGAGTAATGGAGCTGGAGGATTCCTGTCACCGTCATCGTGACGTCATAGTGCAGCGCGCCACGTGCACGTTTGTGCTGATGCTGGTGTAAACACACCACGTGCCACCAGTCCTATGAGAGCAGAGCTCAGCTGTGTCAGTACTGAGGACTCCGCTGTGATCCGAGGCGCCTGTTTCCTGCTTACCCTTTCCTTACAGCGTTCTCCTCCTGCCGTGCTTTTTAAAGGTGACTCTAAAACAGTCGGCCCCGCCACGCTAGCAGCAGCCTCCTACATGTCTTGATTGCGTCAGGAGGACACATCGAGTGATGGACCGGTTCCATCCGGGCTTGTGTAAGTGTGCTCCATGACGTTCCATAAAGGTGAAGTTGCCCGGTGACACAAGCCTCCTAAGGCGTCCCTGTTGTCCTGTGACACGTGTCTGCATTGTCCTGGCCTCAGCGTGAGGTGGGGAGGGATCAGCCCGCCGCAGGCAGGCCTCATGACCGTTGGGCACGAGCGGTCACTGTCCCTCCCTCTGTTCTCTGATCCCATGTCTCTCCTTTGTGAGGGATCTCATGCTGGTCCCTGCCTTGTGGTGGGCTGAGAGACCTCAGCCAGGCTGTTGCCTCCTGGGTCCTTAGTTTCTCCACCCATAAGACGGAGGTCTTGGGTGAGGAGGTCTCTATGTTCCTCGAGTCCCAAGGTGGTTTTGGATTCTGAGGTGAGGAACAGGAAGGGCCTTCCTCACCCCACAGAAAAGACACTTGGTGGCAGCACTCTCCCCTGAGAGAGACAGTGCTGCCCGAGGCTTCTGTTTCCTGTGATGCCCTTTAATGTCAAAATGCAGACCTCTTCATAGATTTTTCTGGGTTTAGAAGTGATATGAATACATGAAACTACCCTCACCTTCCCCAGTAATCAAGAAAACAACTAATGGAAATTACACTATTCTGTTATTTATCACTCAGCAGACTGGCAAACAAAGAGAAAGTAAGTGACCAGAGTCGTCGAGGGTGTAGGAGAGGAGGAAGTCAGGCAGATGGGAAGTGGCACGGGGACTCTGGAGGAGAGCTGGGAGCACTCATCAGTGTGGCGCGTGGGCGCCCTGCCCTGTGGCTCTCACACCGTGGCTCATCCGTGGTACTCTGCATATGGTCCTCAATAATCATCCAGTGCACTTAGAATGACACACGGAAAGTGAGTGGGTGCTGTACAGTAGGAGGGGAGCTGGCTTGTGGTGCAGCAGGGGACAGATGAGTCACGCCTGCTCTGTCTGCGCCCCTCTGCAGTGTGACTTTGCTGCCCTGCACGTCAGAGGCTGGGACTTGCTTCTCCGTACTTGAATTCGGGCCAGCCTGTGGCACACAGAATGTGCCAGCCTGGGCTCGGGCAAGTCCCAGGGCCTGAGCTGTGAGGGCCCTTGTGGCTTCTGCCCTCGTCCTCTGAGAAGCCCACGCCCACCATGCTGTGCAGACACCGGGCCAGCTTCATTCGTGAGTGGGTATTTGGGCTCCTCATACCTTTCATCGGCTGTGAACTTGCATTTGTTCAAGTACCTGTATTTTAATTCTCTTGGATATATAACTAGAAATGACATTGCTGGGTCACAATACTGTGTTTAACTTTCTGAGGAGCTGCTGAGCACATTTAACCCCAGTGGCTGAATTATTTTATATTCCCAGCAACGCACAAGGGTTCCAGTTTGTCTACGTCCTCTGTAATTCTCCCTTTTTAAAATAAAGCTCCCAGCTAGGCATCGCCTTATCACAAGCCTGTGATCCCAGTGACTCAGAAGGTGGAGGCAGGAGGACCCCAAGTTCGAGGCCAGAGGCAGCCAGCATAACTTAGTGAGACCCTGTTTCCAAATAAAACTAAAAATGGGCTGAGGGTGCAGCCCAATGGTAAGCACTTGCAAGGCTCCCATGAGGCCCTGGGTTCAACCCCCAGTACCACACACAAAAAAATGTGTAGCTTCTAAGGTTGGAACATTCGTGACTTTTGTCAAACTCCTAATCCAAACGTAATGAAATGGGGAGGGAGGACTCTAGGGAGATCAGGTCTTGAGAGCATGCCCTTCATGAATGGGATGGGGCCCTTTATAGAGAGTCCCCAGGGAGCTGCCTTCTGCTTCCGCCACGGGTGGGCACAGTGAGAAGTTCTGCCACCTGCCAGGACTGTGATCTTGGATTTCTGTTGCCTGTAATCCACCTAGTGGATTATAACAGACTAAAATAATAGCTATCCTACAAGTAATACCTCATCTTGTCTGGTTTGAACCTGCATTTCCCGGGAGACTGCTGTGGAGCATATTTTCATGATTTATCAGCCATTTGTATATCTTCCTTGGAAAAATGGCTATTTGACCATTTTTCAATTGGATTGCTTGGTTTTTGTTGTTGAGTTATAAGCATTATTTATGTATTCTGAATACTAGGCCCTTATTGCATATATAATTTGCAAATATTTTCTCCCATCTCTAGGTTGATTTTTTCCTTTTCTTGAGAGTGTGCTGTGGTGCCCAAAAGTTTTTCATTTTGATGAACTCCAATTTATCTTTTCTGTTGTTGTTGTTTTGTTTTGGGTGTCAAATATAAGAATGCATTACTCCCATGTTTTCTCCTAAGAGCTTTATCTCCTACATTTAAATTTCTGGTCCATTTGGAGTTAATTTTTGTGTGTAACATGAGGTGAAGTTCAGCTTGTTATTTGCGTGTGGGCATCTCAGCACCATTTGCTAAACCGATCGATTTTCCCCCATTAAATGGTCTCAGGGCTGCGTTGAAAGTAGTCAGCCACAGACGTGTGGGCTTATTTCTGGATTCTCAGTTCTCTTCCAGAGCTCTACGTGTTGATCCTTATGCCAGTACCACACTGTTTTCATCACCGTCGCTTTGTAGTGTGTTTTAGTATCAAGGAAGCATGAGTCCTCCAGCTATCTTCTTTTTAAAAATTATTTTCGGCTATTTTGGCCCCCTCGTAATTCCACATGGATTTAGAAATTGGCTTTTCTATTTCTGAAAAAAAAAAAAAACTAAACTAAATTAAAAACATGGAAATTTTGGTAGAGCTGGGTGTGAGGGTGCACACCTGCAATCCAGCGACTTGTGAGGCAGAGGCAGGAGGATCACAAGTTCAAAGCCAGAGGCAGCCTGTGTAACTTAGTGATACCTTGTGCCAAGATCAAAATAAAATTGACAAGGGGGCTTTGGGTGCAGCCCAGTGGTAGACCAGTTTCACAGAATGTCCGAGGCCCTGGGCTCAAGCCCCAAATAACTGCAAAAGAAAAAAAAAAATGACAGATTGCATTAAATCAGTAGATTGCTTTTGGCAGTATTGACATCTAAATAATGTCTTCCAAGCATGAACGTGGAATGTCTTCCCATTTATTTATGTCTTCTTTAATTTCCTTCAGCATTGTCTGTAGTTTTTCTTTTATAGGTCTTCCTCATTAGTTAAATCTACTGTCCTGATTATTTTATTCTTTTGGGTGCTATTACAGATGAAAGTATTTTCCAGATTGCTTTTTCAGAATTTTCATTGCTGGTATATAAAAATTCAGTGTAATTTTTTTCAGTACTGGAGAGTTAAACCCACTGCTTTGTTGATGCTAGGCAAGTGCTCTACCACTGAGATGCACTGCCAGCCCCTTTCATATTTATTTTTTTTTAGTTTTGAGATAGGGTTTCACTAATTTTTGTGGGCTGCCTCTGACCTGGACCTTGGAACCCTCCTGCCTCAGCCTGGGGAGTAGGTAGGAATAGGCTATGGCACCTGGCTACAATGTAATTTCATGTGTTGATCTTGTATATCCTGTAGTTTTGCTGAGTTTGTTTATCGGATCTTATAATTTTGGGGGTGGGGGTTTAGCTCACTTGGTAGGGTGCTGCTCTGCACTCTCTGTGGTCCTTGGTTCAATCTCCAGCACCGCAAAAATAGGAAAAGGATCTGGTAGCCCACTCCGGAAACAATCCCCAAACAATCAGCCACCAAAAACTCTATCAGTAGCAGAGAAGCACTGACATAGTTCCAGGCATGGCACAATGTGGGGGAGTGTTTCATTCTGTTGTACATAGAGTCACTATGAGTCAGACCCAACTCTACAGCACCTAACACTAACGACAACATTTTTAGGGGAATATTTGAGAGTTTCCATATATAGGATCTTGTCTGTGAACAGAGACAGTTTTACTTCTTCCTTTGCTATTTAAAGGCCTTTAATTTCTTTTCCTTGCTAGATTTCCCTGGCTAGAACTCCAGTACAGTGTTGAATAGCAACAGTGAGAGCAGGCATCCATGTCTTATTCCTAGTCTTAACAGGAAAGCTTCCAGTCTTTCAGCATTGCGTTTGATGTCCGCTGTGGGCTTTTCATAACGTATTTTATCATGCTGAGGACGTTTCCTCCCATTTCTGGTTTCTGAGTGTTCTTTTTGTCATGAAAGGGTTTGGGGTTTTGTCAAATGCTTTACTTGCATCTGTTGAAGTGATCATACGATTTCTCCCTTTTCATCCCGTTTGTAATCTGCTCATATGAACTTATTTTCCTTTGTTGAACCATCTTTGCATTCTTGGGATGATTTAACAAATAAACATAGTGGGATTTATCAATTTCTTTCATTTCTAAATTCTCAATTTAATATAATCCTTAGAAAAGTCTTACTCATCCCAAAATTCTCCTGTGTAACTCAGACTGTGCCTTTGGCCCCACTGAAGCCATCTGACTAGCTACATAGCATAGCATTGCCTTGTCATCCTACCCTTTATTTATTTATTTATTTATTTTTGGTGGTACTGGGGGTTAAACCCAGGGCCTCTGCCTGCATGCTTTGCAAGTGCTGGGCCATTGAGCTGCGCCCCCAGCCTTTTTTTTTTTTTTTTTTTTTTAATACAGAGTCTCCCTAAGTTATGCAGACCGCCCCTGATCTCGAACTACCGCTCCTCCCACCTCTGCCTCCCAAGCTGCTGGGATTACAGGCGTGCACACCGCGCCCGGCATCCTACCCTTTTCTGAAGCTCTGTGTGCTGCTGAGTGTTGGCAGTAGTGAGTGTTGCCGCCCTACCCAGATCTCCTTCACTGAGATATACCAAGAGAACATTGTACTTTCTCAATGGGAAGCTCTGCCAGTCACCACTTTATGAGGGCCCACCCTTAGCATCATTCGTGGGGCTTCTTTTACACTGAGTGCCTCTGCCAGGGTGTGGTAGGAACACAGTCCTGTGAAATGTTCTTGCCAAAAAATTTTAACCTGAACTCCACTCCCAAGACTTAATTTCCAGTTTATAATACATTTGTGTGCGTGTGTGTGTGTTAAGTTTAAGTTGGGGTGGGTGATGGGAAAAATGGAATCAGTTTGATTGGCAGGCAGATGGTAATGTTTGCTATGGTATTTCCTTCGGGATAGAATTTGAGTCTTCTATACAATGATATTGTAGATGCCGCCCACTCTGCCCAGCCATTCCCTCACAGCCTGGCGGACTCTGATGTCGGTCACGTGACAGGTCAGCTGGCTGATACACAGGAACAGTGCTGGCTACAGGGCAGTGAAAGTCTGGTCTGGAAGGATCGGAATCTGATTGAGAACTGTTGGCACCATGTTGGTCCATGCCTGGATCTGCGCTTCTGAGTTCTGAGCTAAACCCCAGCCCAGACATACCATTAGGCACTTTGATTTTTTTTTTTCTTACCCGCATATCCTATCTTTCCACATCAGTACCTGTCTCATCCTGGTTATCCATTCTACAAATGTCAACAGAAGGCTTGACTTTCAAAATCCCCGATGGACATTTCTAATGGCTTCTGCGTAACAATCTCGCACAGAGTCTCGTAAGAGTCTCACACAGAGACACGGAGGGAGCTGCTGGTGGAGTGTGTGTGTGTGTGTGTGTGTGCGTGTGTGTGTGTAGGATCAAGTTAAATGCCTCCATTGAGGACAGATCAGGCAAATTAGAATGTAGAGCATTGTACGAGAAAACTGACCTGGACTCTTGAAGAAGTCAGTGCCCCAAAAAAGGAAGAAAAAAAGGCAGAGGACTTCTCTGACCTGATAGACTCTAAAAAGAGGTAACAGTCAAATGCAGTGTGTGAATACATTAAGAAAACGCTAGACAAGGCATTCTTAGGATAATTGGGGCAACACATATAAAGATGGGGACATGAGAGGTATGGAATTATTGTTAATGCTCTCGCATCGTGGGCTGTAGAATATTGTCTTTATTCTCAGGAGATGCAGGCCGCAGTGTTCAAGAGTGAAGCGTCACGTGCATTTGGTCACGTGGCAGAACCTAGGTAGATCAGTAAGATAGATCAATAGAAAATAGACGTAGCATTTTAACAACTGTTGTGTTGGGACGGTGGTTACACAAATATAGAGGCATCGAAAGGGTTCTTGTGCCGATTTTTCCTTATGCTTGGATGTTTTGTAGTTAAAAGTTGAAGGAATAAACTGGAAATATTCTAATACACACTATTGTTGTTAGGTGCCACTGCGTCGGTCCGACTCATAGCGACCCTCATAGGGTTTTCAATGGCTGTTTCAGGATTGCTTGGGAGTGGGCTGCCACATCCTTCTCCCATTTTTGTGGTGCTGGGAACTGAACCCTTTTCAACTAAGCTAAACCCCAGGCCAGACATACCATTAGGCACTTTGGTTTTCTTTCCTTACCCGCATATCCTATCTTTCCACATCAGTACCTACCTCATCCTGGTTATCCATTCTACAAATGTCAACAGAAGGTTTGACTTTCAGAATCCCCGATGGACATTTCTAATGGCTTCTGCGTAACAAATTGTTTTGCCGCAGGGCACATAAGGAGAGAGCAGGGGAGATCCTTAGGTTCTTTAAAAGAATGAATGGAAATAAAAAACAAGGATAGGGGAAGAAAGACCCTTTCCCCAGTCATGTGGCAAGTCAGAGGATCCTTTTTTGGCTTGTCCACATTAATGAATAAGCGAGGAACTCTGACCTGAAGGGACCCTTGCAGTGGCCCTACCTTTAGAGGGTTTGTGCGTGGCACCCCATGTCGCGTAGTTTGACACCTGCAAGTATGGTCTGGCAATCAGGCTGTGCCCTCATCTGAGTTATTACAGATTATTTAAATAATGGTTTTCAGGCTGCTCCTTGCCCTGAATGACTCCATCTCACAAAGCAGCAGTCTGCTCCATTCTGAGGACAAATGCTGAGGCAGGCTGGCTCTCCCTCTTGTGTGTGTAACCACCATGTATCTAGTATAAACCAGGAGGCACAAACCATAACTTACTTCTGCAAATAACTGTTACCACCTGGGGACTTACCAAATCAAGTCCAGAATACATGGACACGTGGACGTGTCATAACTGCGTCAGAAGAACCAGGCTGTGAACTTACCCAACACCCCAGACCAACAAGTGATACGACCGCCTTGCCGGGGTCACATGGAAGGAGGGCCGCCTCGCACTGGGACAGGCCACAGGCATGCGTCTTCTGATTGACAGGCGTCAGCTGCCCTCTCTCTCCCTGGGGCTTCAGCTCAGCTTGGCCCCCTGCTCGAGGCAGCAACTCAGTTCACCTCCATGTTGCCACGAGTCAGGATCCGGCTCTGCCCTGAGCAGACTCTGCACCTCACCTGTGGACTGGGCCTCGCCCTGCCTTGACCTGGCTCTGCGCCTCGCCTCAGGCCAGCTCTGTGACTGCATGTTATAGCTCATCTAACTACCTGCAGTGACTCTGTCAGCTCCCTTCTGTCACATTCAGTAGCCCTCTTGGAACCCTGGAGCCTCTTTAACCCTTTCATTGCCATTCTGTAACGTGTGTGTGTGTGTGTGTGTGTGTGTGTGTGTGTGTGAAACTCCACAAAGTGTAATGTGATCTGAGAGTTGATACTAGTAATTAAGACTGAAATAAAAGAGCCTGTGATTGCTAGTGAGGATTGACTATCCAGTGAAATCAGCAATACTTGGTAAATGAATGCCAACGAAGCTAATGTAGCTTGTGAATTTCTGGTTATTCAGTAAATTGTGACGCTGTAGAAAGACACATGTCTGTGTTTCTGACAGCACACTCAGGACACACGGGAGCTAGCACTGTACCCATGCCACCCCTGTCCTCCCCCGTCAACTGTCAACTCTGTCCTCTCTGTTCCTGCCTTGAACACTGGCTTCAAAAGGCATGTGTACCTGCATCTTACAGTCTTTCCTACGTGAGTCATTGCAAGTGTGTCAGCCACTGAAAATCCTGTCAGGGTCACTATGAGTCAGACATGACTCAATGGCCCTAACAACAACAACACCGTGTAGTGCAGGTGGGCCTCATCCGTGACCCTTCTGCATCTGCCTCCTGAGTGCTGGGATTGCAGGTGAGCACCTGGTTTCATTTATCTTTTAGTTGACAGATAAAATGGTGTGTATTCATGGTGCAGGTTCCATCTTTTAATAGGGGAATCTCATTACTTCACATTTTGTGTGGTGTATTCTTGAGTTTATTCTTTCCAGTTGGATTTCATTTTGTTTATTGTACATGACTTTTTTTTTTTTTAATTTGCGGTGGATTCTTGCTGTCTTGTCCACGCTGGTCTGGAACTCCTAGGCGCAAGTGGTCCTTCCACCTCACCCTCCCCAGTAGCTGGGACAATAGGTGTGCACCACCGCACCCACTTCCAATGATTAATTTTTAAACACATTACTCACTCCACTTTCTATTGTTTATTCAAACTTTCTACATCTCTCTGTTGTGCTATTATTCGAAAACTCGGCACCCCCATCCAGGCCTACTGTGTCGCCTGTCAATTCTCTCTGTCTCCACTAAACCCACCAACTGCTCCCAAATGAGAGTTTCAGGGCGTGTCACAGCTCTGCCCTTCCCCACCCCCACCCTCATGGTGCCTGTGAAAGGCTAACTCCCGTCGCTCCTCTCCCTTGCCAAATTCCTGGGGTTTGCTGTGACAGTTTCACAGTTCTCAGGGTTTTATGATAACCTTCCCCTCACTCCATCCCTTTTGTTATGAGAGTCTTGTATAATAAATACACATACACTTTCAGAGGGTTTACCCGCATTCATTTGCACATGGTCAGGTGTAAGTGTGCTCAGCGCTGCCCGCTCCTCCCTCTTCTGTGCGCCTCTTCGCACCCTGAGGCCTCTTTTGGTCGATCCGTTGTGTGGCAGGAGGCTTTCCTCCCATGCTGACTCCAGACCCACAGTGTATGCTCCAGCGCACATTTCCTCTTCTCTCAGGAGCCCGTCTTTCAGCTTCTGACGTTGCGGCTGAGAGGTCAGAAAGCATTCCTGCTCCTTTTCCTCCGAAAGAAACTTGTTCTCTCCGCCTGCACTCGTCAGTTTTCCATCACTGTGACACAATGCCTAGGATAATTTAAAAAGAAGGAAGGTTGCTGGGCGAGGTGGCGCACGCCTGTAATCCCAGCGGCTGGAGAGGCGGAGGCAGGAGGATCGCAAGTTCGAGACCAGAGGCAGTCTGTGTAACTTAGCGAGACCCTGTCTCAAAAAGTAAAAACAGGGGCTGGTGTGCAGCTCAGTGGTCCAGCACTTGCAGAGCATGTAAGCGTGAGGCCCTGAGTTCAACCCCAGTACCGCAAAAAGAAAAAAAAGAAAGGAAGGTTCCTTAGGCTCATGGTTCCACAGGTTTCCACCCAGGGTCATGCGGCCCTGCTGCTCGTGGGCCTCCGGGGACACAGTCCATCATGCCAAAAGTGCGTGGTGGAGGGCGCTGCTCACCCCCTGACAGCCAGGAGGCAGAGGAGCAGCAACGATGGCCGGCTGTCCCCCAAAGCTAGGAAGAGGCAGAGGAAGCAGGCCCTGCTGACATCAGGACTTATGGACGTGTAGCCCTCTGATTTGTGAGTGAGTAAATTTGTCTTTGAGCTACTCTGTTCATAGTGCTCTCTCTCTGCAGCCCTGGGAAACTTACACACAAAGAAACACAGCCAGCAGCTGCTTCCTCAGGCGGAGGCGGCGGAAGCCGTGGACCCGCAGCATCATTCAGGTGGTGTCTTCATGGATTGTTGCAAGCTGAGAGTGGGAAGCGCCTGCAGGTCACAGTCTCGGGCAAAGTCGCCACACTTTCGTGAGTTTATGTCCAGGAAGCCCTCTGGTTTTCATGGCAAACAGCCACAAAACAAAGGCAACAAAACTGTGTGTGGCGGCACGTATCTGTAATCCTGGCACTTGGGAGGCTAAGGCAGGAGGGTGGTGGGTTCAAAGCCAGCCACAGCCACCTAGGGAGCCCTGGTCTCAAAAAACCAAACCAAAACCAAAGCCTATTAACATATACCCTGGCTGTAAGAAATCCACCTAATTACACACATTTGGCAGGTCACGGGTTAGGGCTGGAGAAATGACAGTGGCGCAGTAAAGAGAGCTTCTAGCTTCAGAGTCATCACTGGACAGCAGCTGTTCCGCTTTGAGGACCATGCTCCAGACAGAGTTTGAGTGTCCTCACCCAAAAATACCCAAGAGCTGGTACAGTGGTGCACACCTGTAGTCCCAGCGGCTCGGGAGGCAGAGGCAGGAGGATCGCAAGTTCGAGGCCAGAGGCAGTCTGTGTAACTTAGCGAGACCCTGTCTCAAAGTAAAACAAAATGGGCTGAGGGTGCAGCTCAGTGGCCCAGCACTTGCAGAGCATGCAGGCACGAGGCCCTGGGTTCAACCCCCAGTACTGCAAAACAAAACAAAACAACAAACAAAACAACCAAACAAAATTTAAAAATGCCAGAGAAAGCCCCTCCCACTGTTCTTCGGGTGGAGGGAAATGCCCACCCAACAGCGATGGCAGAAGGGAGGGAAGACATCACAGTTTATCCTTGCAGTGGGCGCCAGCAGGGGGCGCTGCGGGGTGACCCACAGCAAGTCAACTGGAGATCCACACCCAAAACACCTGCGCAGTGTGGCTCCCTCTACACGGTACACGGGTGCCGGAGGAACCAAGAGCCACGGGGGCACCAGGGCGGGGCGGGCAGGCCCCAGAGCACCGCGGTGCTGCTCGGGTTTCGTTTCTCTCGGGCTGTGGCTCCATGAGCACAGTCAGGTCAAACAGGACTCGTCCCTGTGCCAGGTGCTGCACCCTCTCCATATGCGCACCGCGTGTGGAAAAGCCGAGGAAGAACGGAGTCTGCGCTAAGGAAGGCCGCGGAGTGGGCGGGGCGACTCACAAAGCCCCGCTCCCCACGCCCTGGCTCTGATTATGCCCGTGTGGGGTGGAGGCCGAGCAGTGGGGTCCCCCCAAACCCACCGGGGCGCACGGGCAGCAGGGTCCACTGCCGTGGAGACAGTTCTTCTGAGTTGTAGGCAAATCGCCCTTGGCTGCCACGCCAAGTGCCCTGCACCTTGGGGCCCGTGGTCCTGTGGGGCAGAGGGGAGGCTGGGCGCAGCAGTGCCAAGCAGGTCCCACGCCAGGCCCCTCCCCAGAGCCAGCCCACACGTGGGGGCCTCCGTGTCCTCATTGCATCAGCACAAAGCGCCTTGTCCTCTCCTTCCCTGGGAGGGCTGCCACGCCAGGACGGCAGCCAGGGGACCAGGGGACCGGGACGCTGTCGTGCGAATTGGACCCATCGGTGCCAGCACAGCCGAGCCCAGCGCCAAGGCTCCTGGTCTCAGCCCGGCGTCGTTCCCGCCTGGACCCCCGTGTGTGTTGTGTGTGAGAGGCGGGGGGCTCTGCAAGGCCCCGGAGGAGGCAGAGGAGAGCTGTGGAGGTGGAGGGGGTCAGGGGTGGGTGTTCCTTTCTGCAGAGATTCAGAGTCTGCGATGAGGGGAAGCGAGACCGGGTCTCTTTATCTTTACAATTAATGTATTTTGGAGGCAGGGTGTAATGACATTTACATCATTCAAAGTCAAGATTAAAGAAAGTCTGCTTTGGAAACCGTGCTCCGCATTCTTCTGCCCTGGTCTCCAGCGCCCTCTACAGGCCCTTGTGTGCGCTCCGCCTACCTGTTACAGGGTTATCCCAACACAGAATAGAAATGCAGTGTATATTCCCCCTTCCGCCCTCTACACAGAAAGGGCCATGCGCTAACGCGCTTGGCACCTGACCTTTTCCCCCTAACGTAGCAGCGCGTCCTGGCCATTTCCCCCGCGTGCACTGGAAGGTCTTCTTGGGTGGCTGTGCGGGGCTCTACTCTGTGCCCTGGTCTTTTTAGCCAAGACTGTGTTGGGAGGGGTTTGGGTTGTGCCTGTGCCACTCTGTGCTCTTGTCAGGGTGTCTGTAGGACAGATGTCCCATTTCTGTCATCTAGACCGAACGTCCCCTGAGCCTTCTGCCCCACCATGGCTGTGTACCCAGCCTCTGCTGCCTGGAGTCGTGGGCTGGAGGTCGTGCAGTCAGGACTTCCTGGCCCTCCCACCCTCTGTCAGCGCCTGCACGAGACTCCAGGTGAAGGGGACAGGCCGTGCCATGCTCTCCCTCCTAGAAGGGACCCCTTACAGGCCTTTGTCTCTCAAGGACCAAGGCACAGAAGGCTCAGAGTGAATCCCCCCAGCCCGTAGACCGTGCGCACTTGTCAAGCGCAGAGGTGGGCTGTGCCGTTAGGTGGTTGAACGCTTGCCCCTTTCCTCCTGCCATGAGGCTGGCATGTCAGCAGGGGAATGGGGCTTCAGCCTGGCTTCCACAATGAAAATGGCACAAGCAGAGACCCAGCGGAGCCAAGAAACACAAATAGGAGTGAGAAGTGGACCTTTGTTGTTGTAAGTTAGTTTGGTCTGGGGTCATTTGTTACTGAGGTATAGCAGCTGAAGCTGACTGATACAGGTACCTCCTGTGTGCCAGGCGGTGTGTTATGCATAGGGAACACAGCAGTGGCCGGGATAGATGTGGCCTCTGCCCACCTGAGGAGCAAGAAATAAACATTCCCCCTGACAGGGAGGACTGGGGAGAAACAGGTTTAAGGGCAACAAAGATCGGGGGTTCTGTTTTCCACATGCTAAGACCGAGTTGTCAGAGAGATGTCTACGTGGAATTGTCAAGCACGTGGTTGGATAGAGGAATCTGTCGCTCAGAACCAGGTTGAGGGTGGAAATTTGGCATGTTTAGAACATAAATTGCCAGTGAGAAGCCAGGTATGGTGATGAAGGCAAGCGGCTCACACAGCCTGGAAAGCAGAAGCCTTTTGGAAATGTACAACAGCGTTGGTAGGGGAGGGAGCAAAGGCTGCAGGCGTCTCCATACTGCACAGAGACGCCAGATTCAGGCTGTTACTCTGGGCAGCCCAGGCTGGCCTCAGACTCACGGTCCTCCTGCTTGGACCTCCCGGGGCTGGGATTACAGGCTGTACCACCACCAAGCAAACAGCTCCACCAGGGCTGTTTGCTTTCTGAGTTCATGGAAGGGAGACCCCTGAAAACTGGAGGACTTGGGGGCATCCGATTTGGAGATCCTGGAGGTGCATCTCATTCCTGTTAGAGCACTGTTTCTAGAACTGCATCTATGTATCACCAGTGGTATACAGACAGACTTTAAAGGACATTATGTATATATTTGGGCTGGGATTTAGCTCAGTTGGTAGAGTGCTGTGCTGCAGTCTCTGAGGTCCAGAGTTCAATTTCCAGCACCGCAAAAATGGGAGAAGGACCTGGCAATCCAATCCCAAGGCAATCCCAAAATATTCAGCCATTGAAAACCCTATGAGGGTCGCTATGAGTCGGATACCGACTCGATGGCACCTAACAACAACAACAACATACATATATTTGTTAGAGTTGTGCCATTTTTTTCACTTACTCTGTGTTTTGCCCTGTGACACCAGTTTTCCATCGTTTTCAGTGAGGATAACATGCAAATTTAAAGAGAGATTTAAGCAATCTGATTTAAAGAAAAGCCTTGAGAATTAGGATATAAACATGCACAAAACCAGACTGACTTAAGTTTGAGAAACACTGCCCCAAGGAGAGTCTTTCTTGCCTAGTACGAGCAAGGTCCTGGGATCAGTTCTTAGCACTGTCAAAAAAGAGGCAAATCCTAGTAGCCGCATGCAACAGGTGAGAAGTAGGGTGACATTGAAGTTAAGCAGCCCGTCCAAGGGCTCCAGCTGCTCAGCGGGGATTCAAAGCCAGGACCAGGGTGGTGGGCCATACTTTATAGCTCCCTTCTCTCCCCTGCCCTTCCTCTCCCTTCCCTTCCCTTCCCTTCCCAGGGTGAACCCAGGGTCTCACAAATGCTAGGCAGATGCTGTACCACTGAGCCATAGCTCCAGACCCTTTTTTATTTTTTCAGACACAGCGTCACTAAGTTGTACAGGCTGCCTCTGGCCTTGAACCTGCGATCCTCCTGCGTTGGCCTCCTGGGGCACCGGGATTATAGCCATGGGCCACGCACCTGGGTAGTTGGTTGTTTTTGAGACAAGGTCTCACTACGTATTCCAGGCTGGCTCAAACTCACCATGTAGCCCAGGCTGGCCTCAAACCTGTGGTTCTCCTGCCTCAGCCTCCCAAGTGCCAGGATTGTAGGTCTATGCCACCACGTGGACTTTTTAAAAACTCACATGTAATAATTGTATGTATCACTGGCGTACGGTGCGACATTTCAACACAGTTCCTCTCCTCCCTGTACGGACCTGGTGCTCTGTCACCAGCAACGGGAGCTTCCTTTGTGCTGCCTTTACCCTTCGGATCTCGCCTGGCCTCAGTGACTTGCTTGGCCAAGGGACTTCAGAGGCCGGGCCGGTAAGAAGCCTGTGGCTTTCCCCTACACCTCTTGACACGTGGCTTTTGGAGCAGCCATTCTTGGGGTGCTCCCTCTGGAATTCAGCTCTCAGGCTGTGAGATGTGTGAGCCACAGGGAGGCGCTGGGTGTGGGGGCTGCAGTCAGGAGCCCACTGTGGTTCCAGGTGACAATGGCATCAGCTACCAGTCTGTGGCCGAGTCATCTCAGACACTTAGCCCAGTCAATTTGCAGCGCCAGCAGCTACTGATTGCGACCCATAAGAAGTTCAGGGAAGAGCAGCTAACATGGGGCCATGTTGTAAGAGGAAATGGTTGTGTGCCACCGTGCTTCTTGTTGTTGTTAGGTGCCATCGAGTCGGTATCCGACTCATAGCAACCCTTATAGGGTTTTCAATGGCTGACTGTTTCGGGATTGCCTTGGGAGTGGATTGCCAGGTCCTTCTCCCATTTTTGCAGTGCTGGGAATCGAACTCAGGACCTCAGAGACTGCAGCGCAGCGCTCTACCAACTGAGCTAAATCCCAGCCCCACAGTGCTTTAGGGGTGCTTTAAAAGTCAATTGTAGAGGATGGACACAGAGGGACACATCTATAATCTCAGCAACTCAGGAGGCTGAGACAGGATGATCATGAGTTCAAGAGCAGAAATAGCCTACATACCTTACTGAGGCCCTGACTTAACAAAAAAACAGGCTGGGGGTGCAGTCTAGTGGTAGAGCACGTGCAAAGTTATGTGCAGGGCCCTGGGTTCAACCGCCAAGTATCACAAAAATAAAATAAAATAAAATAATAAAATAAAACAAAATAAAAGCAGTAATAGATACCTACAAGTTCTGCTCAGAAGAGGACATCTCACTTCCCCTTTCCAGATCCAGCAGTGAACCCTCGATTCGTTAGCCAACAGTAGATGTCCATAAGAGCAGAGTCTAGTTGTCTTTAAAGATAAGTAGGAAGAGCTGGGCACGGTGGCACACGCCTGTAATCCCAGCAGCTTGGCAGGCTGAGGCAGGAGGATTGCAGTTCGAGACCAGAGGCAGACTGTGTAACTTAGCGAGACCCTGTCTCAAAAAGTAAAAAAAAAAATGGGCTGGTGGTGCAGCTCAGTGGTCCAGCACTTGCAGGGCATGCAAGCACGAGGCCCTGGGTTCAACCCCCAGTACCACCAAAAAAAAAAAAAAAAAGGAAAGAAAAGAAAAGTAGTAAGTATTTTAGAATAATAGGTAGAGAGGAGAGAAAAATGACTGGATATAACATAAGCACAGTGATAAGTGACATTTACAAACACAGAACCAAAGCCCTTTAAAAATGAACAAAGATCCCTTTTACAACCACAATAACCAAGTATCTAGAAACAATGTTTACTATTTGGGTACATGTAGTTCCTGGTCAAGGCCTGCAGCCATACCACTGTGATGTCCAGTCCAGTCAGAAGCTGAGCAGGGTCGGGACTGGTTAGTCCTTGGATAGGAGACCGCCTGGGAATATCAGGTGCTGTAGGCTTGGGAGAAGGATCCAGCAACCTGCTCCCAAAAATCAGTCAGCCATTGAAAGCCCTTTGAATAGCAAAGAAGCACTGACAATAGTGTTTCGCCTGTTGTATGTAGCGTCCTATGAGTCCAACAGTGACTGGATGGCACCTAACAACAACAACAACAAGTTCCCGGTCCAATCCCACAGGGAGGCCGTGTGAGGTCTTGTAATGCACCCATTGGCAGATAGCATATATTGGGAAATTTCTAGCAAAGTTGCAAATAGGGTGCTGCTTCTGCCAAGTGACACCGACATCCTTCTGCACGGTTCAGACCTTACTGTGTGTGTGCTGAGGCTGAGATGAAGTGGCGAAGTTGGGTGGCTGCTCTGTGGGACCACATCTGAGGCATTCTGTCAAGCATGTGCCGAAGCAAAGAAGTCAAGTCACCTGCAGGGCGGGGAGTCGCCTCTGCTCTCCTGAGAGCAGCTGGCGGAGGGCAGCCTGCCGAGGCCGGCCCTGGGCAGATGAGCTCCCGGGAGAGGGAAGCAGCCCCCAGCGTGCGCGCTCCTGACCACCCCGCCCTCCACAGATACCTTTCGTCACCAACCACTGCATCCAAGGGCGACCGTGGCTAATGCAGTGGTTTCTAAACCTCCAAGAGGGGTGGGGGAACTAACTCCAGGTACCATTGTACAAGGGGAACCGTCCCTTTGTGTACAGTGTACCCAGGCTCCCGCACCCACTTCTAAAGGTCTGTGTCTGTGAGGCTGCACCCCAAGTCCCGAGTTGGGAGGAGCCTGTGCATGAGGTCTGAACCATGAAGGGAAGGAAGGGGTAGTAATGAGTCAAAGGTAGAAGGGGTTCTTAGATCAGAGGAGACCCAAGCCTGTCTTGGTGGTGACGGACAGAGTAGATGATGGCAGAAGGAGGCCCCAGAGGTGTCTGGCAGGGGTGGGTTCCTGGGGCACGGCCAGCCCCCGGAGGTTGAGCAGCTGGGGCTTGTGCAGCCTCTTGTGTCCACATGTTTGGTCTCGGGCACAGAGAGAGAAGTGTGAGCCAGGACTCCGACAGTCATAGGTACTCGCTGCGCATCCACTGTGCACCCCGGAGCTCCCGTCTCCTCCTCAGCCCCATTCCCTGATCCCTGGGCCAGCAGGGCCTGCGAGGCTGAATCCTGCCTGCTGGCCCTCTGGGAACAGGAGAATGGCTCTGTTGGGTCTGGGTGGGGAATTGCCACAGGTTCCCGGAGCCATGTCCAGTGGCCTCATCCATCTGTGTTGTCCTGGAATTACCTTGAGTCCTTCCTGCTGCAGATGTGTGCCGGCGTCGCGGATACCAAAGCGAGCCAGCCTCCCTTTCGGGACCCTATGTGGGGGGAAGAGTCAGGACTCCATCAGTTCACAAGTACAGGCCACTGGACACATGGACGACAACTACTGCCCGGGTTCCATGAGTTGCCACCGCCCGCAGGGAGGTGTCACGTTCAGCAAAATTGCCAAGGGCTTGGCTTTTTGACTTAGGTCCTTCTCCCAGGTTTTGTGAGTAGAGAGGTGCAGTTGTGTTGTGGTAACACATGGAGTCTGAAATATCCGTGGCTTAGCACCACGTAGGCTGATTTCCTGCTTGTTTGACATTTGCCACTGGTGCCAGCTCTCCAGGACAGCTCCCTTCCAAGCAGTGGCCAGGGTCCCTCCTACTGTGTCTTGTGACTCCATCGTCTCACCCACTGGGGAGACCGGCCTAGAGAACCCCAGGCCGCAGAGGTTCTCAGATGCTTTGTCCTGAAAGCGACGCCTCTGCTCATGGCCCCTGGCTGGAGGAGCGGGAACCCAGTAGGAGGGCCCCTGGGAGGAGGGCCTTTCCGTGAGGCCTGAAGGGTGAGGGACGGTTCAGTGGAGGAGGGGGCTGGGGTACTTCACACCCATCAGTGACGTTCAGGGAACCGAGAGGGGCATAAATGGAGGTTGGCAGGGGACCTGAGCACAGGGTTTGCTCCAGTGTCCTGAACAAAAGCCCATGTTGTTGTTGTTAGGTGCCATCGAATCAGTGTCTGACTCAGTGATCCTACGTACAACAGGCTACTGTCATTGCTTCTCTGCCATTCATAGGGTTTTCAATGGCGGGTTGAGTTTTGGGAGGGGGTTGCCGGGTCCTTCTCCCAAGCCTACAACACCTGGTGTTCCCAGGCGGTCTCTATCCAAGGACTAACCAGGCCAACCCTGCTTAGCTTCCGAGCTCTGATGGGATCAGACGCCACAGTGGTACTGCTGCAGGCAAAGCCTATATGTGAGTCCTTTAATAGGGAACGTGGTACCCAGGAGTAGAACAGAGACAAGGAAATAACACAGGAGCAGAGAAGGAACACAGCCTGCACCTGTGAGCTGGCCCAGCTCTGGGTTATGGGTGACCAGTGCCTCATCCCATGGAATCACCCCACAAGCCTTTTGAGAGGGCCAGAAATGTGGGGCTGGGGCTAGGGGAGCCCCTCTATCCATCCTTATCACCTCATCCAGTCATGGCTGCCTTGGGGGCATAGAGAACCCTCTCTCTGGACTGCCCGCTGACCTCTCCCTGGGGCATCAGGGATGCCTCTGCACGGAGGCAGGGGCTGAAAGAAGACAGGCCAAAGGGACTGCCGAGGTGCAGGACGGGCGCCCAGCAAAGCACGGTGACCCTCCCCGAGCTGCTCACCCCCCACTCAGCTGGGCCTGACACGGGCACAGGCAGCACACGTGGAGGCCCCGCTCCAAAGGGCCAGCCGTGCCAGTGCCAGCCACACGAAGCTGCTTCCGCTTCCTGCCTGGACAAACGCAGCTCCAGAATGACCCGGAGGAGAGAAGGCCTGGACGCCTGCAGGACGAGCCTGGCCTGGGGGGTCTTCTGAGAACAGAGGCGTGCCGGTGCATCTGAAGGGGTGCACAGCGCTTCTGCAAAGACCGTTGTGTTGTCCTTCGTTTCTCTTGTGAAAGAGTCACAGGGATTGTGGGGTTGGACTCCACCCTGCAATCCCATACTTTTTCTTAGATCCTCCTCTCAGGATCCTGGGCACCCATCTGTCGAGCCACCCTGGTCGAGGCACCCTCTGTTACTGTTCTTGGCCACTTGAATAATGCTTGTCTTTTTACATCTGACAACTGTGTAAATGTTTTCACAGTGTCCTGTCAGCCTTGTCAAATGAGGAGCAGTATTTTTTTTTTTTTTTCTTTTTTTGCGGTACAGGGGGTTGAACCCAGGGCCTCGCGCCTGCATGCTCTGCAAGTGCTGGACCACTGAGCTGCACCCCCAGCCCATTTTTTTACTTTTTGAGACAGGTCTCGCTAAGGTTCGCAGACTGCCTCTGGTCTCGAACTTGCAGTCCTCCCGCCTCTGCCTCCCGAGCAGCTGGGGTTACAGGAGTGCGCCACCGCGCCCAGCAGGAGCAGTATTCTTTGTACCGTGCTTTCTCCTGTTGAGAATCTGTCAGTTCCTCTTGCTGTCCAGTCCCTACTGTCCCCTGCAGTGTGTGGGTCTCTGCATGTCCAGGCCTGGCCCGCCGTCCTGACTGCCTTCTCCTTGTCTCCTGTGCGGCCCCCATCCCTCCATCCAGACCTTGCTGTCTCTTGGTCTGTGCCGT
Source organism: Pedetes capensis (assembly GCA_007922755.1). Taxonomy (NCBI): domain Eukaryota; kingdom Metazoa; phylum Chordata; class Mammalia; order Rodentia; family Pedetidae; genus Pedetes; species Pedetes capensis. The sequence goes on from VMDO01015665.1 coordinate 48,599, forward strand.
CGTTTTTCTAAATCGTGTACTGCAGTGGCTTCCGAGAACTAATGTGGGGAGGGAACGTTTTCAGTCCTTGTTTGCCTCAAAAAGTGCTCCTTCCATTCTATACCTGTGTCATTTCTACTTGGCTCTGGAAAATTGTGCAAGACGACCGAGAAATGGTCCCACAGTGATGACAGAGACGCTCGTGTCACAGTCACTTCCAGTGCTTTAAAATTGCTTCGTGGGGAATGGGAGCTGGTTCTCCCACCTACTGACTTTTAGGGACACCTGTGATGCTTTAAAAGAGAGAGGAGTTGCAGTACAGCGACACGATGCTTACTGTGTGAACCTAAAACAGTAGTACCAGGGCCACAGGGAGTGTAGGGGAGAAGGATGGAGAGAGAGAGTCAGTGAGGGTTTATAGGTTCAAAAGGACTTAGCAGATCTACCAGGGAGTTGCAGTATGTGGACAAAGTATTAACATCTTCTGTCTTCATCTTTGGATTGTTTCACATTTTATTGTTGTAGTTGTTAGGTGCCATCGAGTTGGCATCCGACTCATAGCGACCCTGCGTACAATAGGCGAAACACTATTGTCAGTGCTTCTCTGCTGTTCGTAGGGTTTTCAATGGCAGATTGGTTTTTGGGAGGGGGTTGCTGGGTCCTTCTCCGTCACATTTTATACCGGGCACATATTCTGTAACTAGCTTTTAGCCTTTTGATAATTGTTACACAGAGATATGGTGTTAGTCCACTTCCCATCACTGAGTAACTGAGATAATAACCTTTATAAGGGAAAGGGGCTGCGTGGGCTCCTAGTAGTGGAGGTTTCCGACCGTGATCCCTGAGCCCCATTGCTCTGGGCCTGTGGTGGAGCAAACCGCTTACCTGACAGTAAAGTGAAAGAGAGAGAGAGGAAAAGGCTGAGGCCCCAGGATACCCTTTGAGGGCCCACACCCAACAACCCGAGGGATTCCCACTCCGCAAAGGCCGAGCTTCCTGAAGATTCCACCGACACACACCAGTGCCAAGCTGGGGACCTTTGGGGGACGTACCAGATCCACACTGTAGCATGACTCGTACGTGTTCAGGTTAATGAGTTTTGACAGTGGCAGTCTGTGTAGCCACCACCCCAACAAGCGAGAGGTCATTTTCATTATCCAGAAAGCTTCTCGGCATTCCTTTCCTGTCGGCCACTGTTGGCCTTTGTCACCATAGATTGGCTTCATCTGATCTTAAACATCTCGCAAACAGAATCACACGGCGTGTACCCTTTCGAATCTGGCTTCTTCCACTTAGCGTAACGTCGATCCATCATATATCGTACTGTAAAAACACGCCACAATTTGTGGGTGTATTCTTCTAGCGCTGGGCATCTGAGTTGTCCCAGTCTTTGGCAGTGATAAATGAGGCCTCCATGAACATTTGCAAGTCTTCCTGTGGGTGTTTGTGTTTATTTCCTTTGGGTAAATGCCTAGGGGGCTGGGATTTAGCTCAGTTGGTAGAGCGCTGTGCTGCAGTCTCTGAGGTCCCGAGTTCAATTCCCAGCACCGCAAAAATGGGAGAAGGACCTGGCAATCCACTCCCAAGGCAATTCCGAAACAGCCAGCCATTGAAAACCCTATGAGGGTCGCTATGAGTCGGATACCGACTTGACGGCACCTAACAACAACAACAAATGCCTAGGAGTGGAATGGCTTGATCATAGGGAGTATAATTAATTTTTAATAACACAATTTGAAAAGTAAAGCAAAACACTGCAGCAATTACAAAGGCAGTTGCGGGCTCACGAATAGGCAGACATCAGCTGCGGAGAACGGAGAGTGCAAACGTGTGTCCTTCCGGTCAGCGCGAGCCTTTGCTGTGTACCCACCTTGTAACCCTCAGAAC
>VMDO01015666.1:0-13633 GCA_007922755.1 Pedetes capensis
GGGTCTCACTATATATCCTAGGCTGGCCTCAAACAAACTTATAATCCTTCTGCCTCAGCCTCCCTAGTGCTGGGATTTCAGGTGTGCACTACCATGCCTGTTCTTTGTCCATTTAAAAAAAAATCTTTTTGGTTATTGTTGTTGAGTCTTAGTCATTCTTTGTATATCCTAGATATCAACTCCTTATCAGATATAAGATTTGCAAACAGAATGAAGAATGGAGAACATTCTCTAGGTTGCCTTTTCATTCTATCAATCTGGAGTTCTGGTTCCTGTCTGAGTTCATTGGTAATTGGCAGAATTTGGACCCTCAAGGCTCTAGAGGAGAGGCCCTACCTCCAAGGACCCCTGCTTCTTCTCCAACAACATAGCAGTTTACTTCTTCAAGGCCAACAAGAGCTGTCCCTGCTATTTCTTTCTCTGACCCCTAGACCTCTTATTAGATCAAGCTCACTCAGGAAAATCTTTTTTGATTACCTTAAACTCAGGTGATTAGGAGTCTTAACTACGTTCGCCAAGTCCCTTTGCAGGAAAAAGCACAACCTCATCACTGCAGTGACATCCCATCATAGTCACCAGTCCTTCCTATACTCAGGATGAGATTACACAGGGTGCCAGGAATTTCTCAGGCTACTTTAAAATTCTCTACACAATTATATAGCATGGCCCACAACCAAATAACAGCTGCATGAACAGAATGGATTAATCTCAAATAAAAATTTGATCAAAAGAAACCAGACATAAAATTTGATAAACACATACACACATGCGCATACACACAGACATACACATGCATATGTATATATGTTTAAAAGCAGGCAAAATGAAGTACATTTTTAGGGATATGTTCATAGCTGCATAAAACTATAATGAAGAGCAAGGCCACAATTCTCTTGAGGGTCCTCATGAGTTGAGTCACCTCCTCTGGACCCTGATGATAACAGGTGGTGGTTGTTCTAGTGTTTGCTTTGTTAAAGTAAATTAAATGGTGCCCATGCTTGAAGAACCCTGAGTTGACAAATCCTATTAGGCCTCATAAGCGACCTAACTTGCTTGATTGGCAAATATAAGCAAAACTCAACTGGAGCTACTTCTTATAAACACCTGTATTGAAGAAAATCAGAACTTAAGGTCAACCAATCAGAAGCAGCCCACAAATTTAAAATTATGTAAGTGGGAACTTAATGGAATAAACCAAACAGGCAACTGTGTAACTGTGACCAATCACATTTTCTTTGTTTTACTTCCATGTCTGTCTTAGAACCTGTTCACACTCCCTCCCCCTAAGTTCTTTCTGTGGAACTTTTGAGCCACTTCTGGTTTGAGCTGACCAGTTCATGAATGGTTGTTGCTGAAATAAACTCTTTACATTTTATTGGGCCTCACTTTACTTTTTAAAATAGCTTCATAAAATGTTTTTAATACTATTTATTTATTTATTTATTTATTTATTTATTTATTTATTTTTCTTGTGCTGGGGATTGAATCCAGGGCCTTGTGCATGCTGGGCAAGTGCTCTACCACTGACCTACACTCCCCAGCCAAATTTATCTTGCATGTTTCCATAGATTTGATGCATTTCACACACACAATGCTTTTTAAGAATACAAAAATACAAAAAAAAAAATACAAAATACAAAAGAATATGGGACTTGTCCTGGGCAGGAGACACAAGGGAGATGGGGCGTGTGGCACCTGGCTGTGTCCCTCTATGAATGTCTGCACTGCACCAAAGCCTCTGGGCAGGATACTTGCAGGGAGACTCCAGCCCTTGCTGGTCTTGGCCTGAGTCCTGAGCCCTGAGCTTGGCTTCAGGCAGCATTCATAGAAAAGGGATTTTTCACCTGCAATGCATGAGTGGCTTCAGGAAGCCTTTGCAGGCCAGTATTGGACCTATGGTTTTTGTGTATGTGCCTTCTTGGGGAGCATTCATAGCTTCCATAACTTTTCGAAGGGGTCCAGACATCTGTAGAGGTTGAGAAACAGGGCTTCAGATGGACACAGTGGCTCATGCAGCAATCCCAGCGACTTGGTAGGTGGAGGAGGGAGGATCACATGTTCAAGGTCAGAAGCAGCCTGCATAGCTTAGCAAGAGCCTGTCTCAAAATACAAAAAAGGGGGAGGGGCTGATGGTGCAACTCAGTGATAGTGTGCTTGCAAAGTATGTGCAAGGCAGTGGGTTCAACCATGAGATACTACAAAAAGAAAGAGAAGAAAAAAGAAAGAAGAAAGAAAGGAAGGGAGGAAGGAAGGAAGGAAGGAAGGAAAGAAGGAAATAGTGCTGCACATTTAGGTCTATAATAGCAAAATGGTAAGAAATCATTTTTATTCATCATTCTCCTGTGTCTCAGCACTGATTGTCCCCTTTTACAGGTAAGGAAACGGAGGCGCTGAGTGATAACTTGCCCAGGCTCCCACAGATGGAAAGGCAGATTCTTGCACCAAGGGTCTCTTGGGGTTTTCTCCCTGAATGAGGAGGAGCTGGGAAGGGCTCAGCATGTGGCCTCAGGAAGGCCTGGGTCTCTCCTGGCTCAGCACAGACTGCAGAAGGTGGGCGGGGACGGCTTCTCAGTGGGCCTGGGGCACTGGTGCATTAGCTCCAGGTTCAGGTGAAAGCTGTCAGGCATGGCTTCCCAGTCACCCTCTTGAAGGGTGAGCAGAGAAGGGGCTGAACAGGAACCAAACTGGCCCCTTCTAGGGCTCTGAGACAGTGGGGGAAGAGCAGCACCCTGCAGCCCCTTCTGTGGCCTTTAGGTGGCCCTGGGGCTGGAGGTGATCCTGCCGCTCCTTAGCAGTGGCAGGCTGGCAGCTGTGCCTTGGAGGCTGGGAGGGGTGGCAGGAGCATATAGAAGTCAGGGCATGTGTGAGCTCAAAGGAGAGGAATGAGCACAAGGTGTGTCCTGAGGGGCCAAACTGGCACCATTGATACAGGGTGGGGGAAACTGGTGAGGCAGCCTGCCTAAGAAAATCCCCCCAGGGTCAGTAAAAAGAGCTGGGTGTGGGGTGGGGCCCTGGCAGGGCGTGGGAGGGTTGAGGGCCAGGAAGTGATCTTTCCTCAGCCTTCAGCATCGACCCACCCTCCCCGAGAGCCTGGCCTCTGAAGGGCAAGGCCCTGTCTGCCCTGGAATGGGGGGCCCCTGTGTCTTGCCCTCCCCTCTGACTGAGGAGTGCCCTTCTCTTCCTCAGGCCCCACTCATAGGCCCAGCCCAAAAGTCTGTAAATTATTTCTAATTCAGTTTGTTATTCTTTATTTTTTAATTTTTCTTTTCTTTTTATTCTTTCTTTCTTCTATTCTGTTTTTTCTTTCTTTCTTTCTTTTTTCTTTCTTTCTTTTTTCTTTCTTTTCCTTCCTTCCTTCCTTTTTCTTTCTTTCTTTCTTCTTTTCGTTTCCTTCTTTCTTTCTTTCTTCTTTCTTCTTTCTTTTCCTTCCTTCCTTCCTCTTTCTTTCTTTCTTTTCTTCGTTCTTCTTCTTTTCTTTCTTTTTGCAGCACTTAGGGGTTGAACCCGGGGTGCTCTACCACTGGGCTGCATCCCTAGCCCATTTTATACTTTTTTTTTTTTTTTTAATCTTGAGTCAGGGTCTGTCTAAGTCACATAGGCTGCCTCTGGCCTTGAACCTACCATCCTCTTGCCTCAGCCTCTTGAGTTGCTGGGATTACAGGTGTGCACCATGGGGCTTCGATTTCAAGAAAAAAGTCAACTCAGAGTTAATGACGGAACTAAGTGGGGTGTGAAGGCAAAGCCTCTTTGAGCCACAGCAAACATTCGTGTATTTTCTGTCTTCTTGTGGAACCGAGGCCAGGGTTCCATGGCACTGTGTGGACTGGGGAGGCTGGGCCGGCGGTGGGGACTCGTTATTTTCCTGCCCCGCACCGGCATGGTTCCTGTAGGGCAGAGGACCTCAGGATGGTTTGGGGCCCAGGTGCAGGGGGTCAGCTTATCCAGGGCAGAGGTCCAGTGCACAGTGGGCAAGAGGAGAGAGATGGCTGTGTGCTTCCCTGGCCCCCAGCCCCTCTGCATGTTGTGACAGGGAGGGGCAGGGGCTAAGGAAACCAGTCAGCCACTCTGAGTCAGATATCTGGCAGGCGGCCCCCAGCCCCAGGGCATCCCTGACTCAGCTGCTGCCTGACAGACAGGGGACTTGTGGACAGTAAAAGTGCTGGGAAAGGGTGGCACCCAGGGCAGCCGAGGTTCTGCTTCCCCAGAGAGCCCTTGTGAAGCTTCTCAGAGGCCAGCCTGTGGGTGCCTCTGTCCTCTTTCCTCATCTTCCTTCCATTCCCCACCCTCTCTTCCTCATGCCGGGATATCTCCCTGAACGTCCCAACCTCCAGGGATAGGGCTGGCAGAGGACTTAACCTTGTGACAAGGCAGGAGTTCCTTGGTCACACAGTTGGACAGGGCCAAGCTGCAGCCAGAGCTGCACAGCCCACAGGAGTCGCAGGCAGGCTGCCTGGGAGGGGCTGGCCCAGCTGGCTTGGAAGCTGGCCCTGCTGGCCAATCCCATAGCCTGGTTCCTTTCCATGGCCAATCAGAGTCTTCCCTGGGATTGCTGGTAAAGACCCCAGGCAAGGCTCTCCTTCCAGGGCGCTGCATGAACCAAGCAGCTGTCTGGGGCTTAAAGGGAGCCAAAGGTGGGAAACTGGCAGACTCTTGATAAGAAAGAAGAGTTGTTAGAATTCAGAGCAGACAACCTCCCGCAAGGCTTTTCCCTTCATGTTGAGTTAACAAAACCTGTGAGCATGCTGTACACTCCCTAGACCTTTGGAGGCCTTTGACTCCAGAGAATGTCTAGAGTAGGGTTGTGTGAGTCCATGCTATCCATCTCACTGGGAGACAGGACACAGGGACTCAGCAGCCCCAGGGCTCAGAGCTTGGGAAAAGGACCAACTGCCATGGGACTCTTCAGGAAAATACCTAGCCAGGTCTACCAGCAGGTGCCATGGCAGACCCAGTCCATCTTCGCTGCCTCCTGACAGGGCTGGTTGCCCTGGGCATGGGGCTAGTTTTAAGCGATCCCTGAACAAGACCATCTCCCTCTTTAGGGAGGCCAGGTAGCCTGGATTCCATTTTGGACAAGTTAACCCTCACTTCCTATTTCCCTCTCTTGGCTCAGCCACAAACCTTCCACGCTGCACCAATGAACATATGGACTCCCCCCATTGCAAAGACTGAGTAGGGTGATTGGGTACAGCAACCTGTGTTCCCTGCCTTGGGCTCCATCCACTCACTGGCTCAGGTAGAATCCAGTACAGCCACTAGCTGGAGGCCACAGAGGCCTGCTGTTAGAAGATTCTTGAGCTTTGTCTACAGCCTGGATGGTCAGCCTCGGAGACAGCCTGATGGGGAGTCACCGGGGAGGACAGAGCACCTCTCTGAAAGCTGGTATGCTTTACAAACTTCCACCCCAGAGCTCCACATGTGTCCCATTCCCTCCTGGACTGATCCTAAACTCAGCCAGCTTGTGGCTGTGCACATCAGAACTCTACAATCCACCCACGGTTCCAGCTGGGCCTTCCAGGCTGGTGCCAGGAACTCGATAGGAGAAACGTCCATGAATCCACAGGGCCATGCACTGCTAGGGACAAACCTGATCCCACCCCAGGCCTCTCGTGCGCCCAGGTCCAGCTCCATGGGGGACCTTCCTCAGTGCCTGTGCTTGTGTGTCTCTGCAGAGGAGTTTGGTCCTTGAGTTGACCCCACCCAGTGCCTTCTCATTCTGTGTTGTTTGTGGCCCTGGCTCCTCAGAGGGGACACAGCCTTGTTACTTTTCTCAGTGACCCTCACCACGAGGGATGGTGAATTTAAAATTGGTGTGAGCTTCATTTGTTCTGAACTTCCAACTCAAAAGGTGAAGTGGTGACTGTGTCCTGGGCAGAAAAGTGACTTCCCCATAACCACCCACCTCGTTAGGGCCAGAGCTAGTTCCAGACCCTGGTTGTCTTGGCCCTGGGCCAGTGTCTGCTCAGTGGCCCACACTGCTCTGAGTGCTGAGTCAGTGAGTCCCCTGTTCTGAAATCAGTCACTTGAAGGATGTGGAAAAGATTCTCAGATCTTTTCACATATAGACTGGGTCTGTGCCTTTGGAGAAACACTCCATGAACAAACCCTGCTATGTCCTTCATGATTCTCCTAGTTGCAAGTGACAAAAATCCACACTCAAACTAGCTTATGCACAAAAAGAAATTGTGTTGTCTCAGGTTCAAGGTGGTCTGGGAGGACCTGATTTCAGGTCTGAGAGATGCCAATCCGGCCCCAATCTGGCGGGGCAGAAGGGTTTCTTGGGACTAATGATGCTAAGAGATCAGTTTATGTACAGTGCTCCTGGAAAAGGGGTGGGGTCCTCCACCATGAGGAGGAGCCACTGCCTGAAGATTCAAAGAGAGGGAGCCAATGTCTAGCCTATAGGATACCTTCACTGTAAAAACCTGGGTCAGGAAACTAGTTGGAAACTTCTGAATTTGTTACACTGGGAAATATTGGCTGATACTGTGTAAATGGTAACATTCTTTTTTCCCTGGCTTCTTTTATCGACATTATGAATTCTGAAATTCCTCCATGTTGACATGTAGAGTTGTGGTTCATTTTTCACTACTGTATAATAGTCCATTGTATATAATGAACATACTTCAATTTATCCTTCTACACTATGGTGGTGAATATTTGATTGTTTCTAATTTTTCCTATCATAAACAGTATAGCCATGAATACCCGAGTCTCCTAATGGAGGAATTCCAAAGTATCTTTAGAAATAAGTGGTAGGATCTCTGAATGTGAGTGTTTGACTGTACAAGAGGAAGCCAAACTATTTCCCAGAGTTTGTTCTTCCTGTATGGCAATCATTCCTGATATGGCCCAAATCTCTGGTCAAGAATGTGACCTTAGCTCTGTGGTCTGGAGAGCTGATTTGAGGAGACAGAAGGGTTTCAGTGAAGGAAAGAGGGCATTTGGTCCTTGAATGCTTACAAGAGGAAGCCTCTTGAGCCTTCAGCAGCCCCTGTTGATTCAGTGCAGGTGTGAGGCAGGGTGACTGAGGCAAGTGAGGTAGATAAACACTGGGGCCCCAGGAAGGGCGGAGCAAGGGTGGAGCTGTGGGCTGCATTGTACCTGACAACCTTCACCTCTGGTGGGAGCAGACATGTCCCCTGCACTGCTGATGTTCAGAGGAGCCCCACAGACAGCCCCTCCATGGGGGGATGGGGTGCCCGGTGCCAGTCTTTCCAAGCCAGAAAATCTTTGGCTTACCATAAACACCCAGACCTCTGGACCCATGAAAAAGCCACAGCACAGCTTAACTATCCCCCTCCATAAAAAGAAAGGTTTGTAATCTACACACACCTCCTTTTTTTTTTTTTTTGTACTGGGGGTTGAACTCAGGGCCTTGTGCTTGCATGCTTTGCAAGTGCTGGACCACTGAGCTGCACCCCCAGCTCCCCCGCCTTTTTTTTTTACTTTTTTTTTTTTTTTTGAGACAAGGTCTTGCTAAGTTACACAGACTGCCTCTGGTCTCAAACTTGCAATCCTCCTGCCTCCGCCTCCCCAGCTGCTGGGATTACAGGCGTGTGCCACCTCACCCAGCTAAATCTACACCCTTTCTGAAGAACGTGTGAAAACTCCCAACAGTGGCTGAAGATGGAAACAGACATTTATTGAAATGGACAATTAGTTTGAAAGGAGACTTCATCAGTTATCTATTGCTACCTAACAAATTACCTCAGAATGTAGTGGCCTAAACAATAAAAGCACTCTGCTCTCTCCTAGTTTGGTGGGTCAGGAGTTTGGCAGGTGCTTAATGGGGTGGAGCCTCATGAAGTTGCAGTTCTACAACACCAGCCATCAGGGGCTGCCTCTCCTGAAGGCTTGAGGGGTCCAGAGGATGCACGTCTTAGGCAGTTCGCTTGCACGCTTGGAAAGGTAATGCTGGCCCTTGGCAGGAGAGTTTATTTCATCCCTGGTAGACCTCCCTCAAGGCTACTTGAGTGTCCTCAGGACATGATGGTGGCTTCCCCCAGAGAGAGAGATTCAACAATACATAGCAGAAGTCAAGTAATTTTTAAGGTCCTGGTCACTGTCAGGTGCTGTCTAGTTGGGTCTGACTTACAGCCACCTTAAGTACAACGGAACAAAATATCACCCAACACAGTGCCATGCACATGTTTTTTATGTTTGAGCTCATTGTTGCAGTCACTGTGTTTCTTTTCATTCTGAGCTGTGCCACATTAGCAAATGGAGATCCCAGGGGCTTTACTCCATTCCTATCATTAAGATCACCTCTACTTTAAGGAAGCAACTCTGCCCAGTTGTTTCTTGAATGCCTTCCGGCCTAGGGTATTCATTTTCCAGCACTATGTTTCACAGTGTTTCTCTGCTATTCATGGGTTCACTGGCTAATTGCTTTGGGAGTGGGCTGCCAGGTCTTTGTCCCTAGTCTGTCTTATTCTGGAAGCTCACTTGAAACCTGTTCACCATGGGTGTCCTTGCTCGTATCTGAAATACCAGTAGCATAGCGTTAAGCATCACAGTGACATGTAAGTCCCCACAGCATGACAAGCTGACAGACATGAGGGGATTTTAAGGTCTTAGTTAGCCTCAAAAAATCACACACTATCATTTCTGCCCCATGATGGGACTCAGTGGTCTTCGGGTCATCCCTCCTTCCCTGGGAAAGGGCAACACAGAAAGGCAGCAATAGAAGGAGGTAGGGCCTTTTGGGAATGTCTTGGAGAATGGCCACCACAGGGGCTAACCCAAAGAATGGGACAGATGCTCCCCTAGGAAAAAGAGGTGCTGCCCCAAAAAAAGAGAAAACAGAAGAAAATGAAGTAAAGTGTTCCACTTCTCTTTATAGTTTTCACAAGATTCATTGCACATATAAAAAGGGACAATCTCAGTTAGAAACATTCTTTGTATATCAAAAATCACTACTTGAAAATTTAAAGAGTATGAGCCATGAATAACCTGAAACTAGGTGAAGTTAGAAAACTAGCTTGAAAAATTCTAGGGAAAACATAAAAGCATACAGAACACATGTGATACAACATCTATGTAACAGGAAGATGAAAGGAACAAAAGAATAGGAAAAAAAGATTCATTTGTCCATTCATTTGTTTACTTCTTCATTCAGCATATATTTATTGGGGGCTGTGGATGCAGCTCAGTGGTAGAGCAATTGCCTAGCTTGCATGAGGCCCTGGTTTTGATCCCCAGCAGTGCAAAAACAGAAAAAAGCAAGGAGCCAACCAACTAACCAAATCAATCATGTATTTATTGAGCATATTATAAGCCAAGTCTATAATCATACCACTCTGGCATCTAATCCCATCAGATCTTGGAAGCTAAGCAGAGTTGGGCCTGGCTAGTCCTTGGATTGGAGACCGCCTGGGAATACCGGGTGCTGTAGGCTTGGGAGAAGGACCTGGAAGTCCATTCCTGAAACAATGAGACCTCAAAAACCCCATGGATAGTAGAGAAGCACTGACAATAGTGTTGGGCATGGCACAGTGTTAGGGAGTGTTTCTTTCTGTTGTACACAGGGTTTCTATGAGTCAGTCCCGACTCCATGACACCTAACAACAACAACATTATAAGCCAAACACTAATGGAGCCTTTATATACTCATGTAAAGCTTCTACTTAAAATCTTATTTAAGTATATTTTATCTACTATTCCTATAATCAAATAACTAATGAGAAAATTTCTCCAATGTGAAGAAAAGTGTAAGCCATTAGATTAAAGAAGAAATTGATATAAAGGACTTGTACGTACTTATAGCTTTATAAAATCTCATGTATCAGGGATAAAAGAAAACCTTTTTCGGTGTGTAGGTAGGAATAAAACAGGTTATCCACAAAGAGAAAAAATTGGCTTCTCTCTTACTTCACTTAATCAACTTTTAATTTCAGAAGACAGTGAAGCAACGACCATTGAATTTTGAGGGTCAACAACATTCTTAAGAATTTTTTACATAGCTATGATGTCACTCATATATAGGTCAAGGGAGAGACATTCTCTGACATGTAAGGACTTAGATAAACTGACTGAAAACAATGCCCAAAAAGAGCAACCAATTAACTGATACATGAGTCAAATCAAGAACCAAGAATGGGAGAAATGTTACAAAAGAAGCAAGCATGAGTAATTGAGCCGGTAAAGAATGGTTAATATCTAGATCATTCTTTAGAACATGGTTATGAAATCAAATGCAAACATAAAAATTCTTAAAGGAAAAGAAATGCAAGTTCCAAACATAAAATTATTTTGACAAAAATTCAAGATGAGGGAAAGGCAAAGAAAGAAGTAAGTATCCTAAATTTCTTTCCTTACTTCGGTACACTTATTACTTAATTCTTGGAATTGGTAGAATATTTTTTGTTTTAAATATTTTGTCTTATTCCACAGGTACTCATCTTTCAAATTATTGCAGGAAAAGGAGCCAAGACCAATTAAATAAATTCAGAAAACGAAACAGCAAAACAACATAAAAACAAAACACAAAATATTACAGAAATAATGCCAAACATTCTGGTTCCCACAACAAATAGGAACATCTAAATTCTATTGTGAATAGGTGAAATTTTAGATTATGTAAAAGAAAAATCCAAATATATACTGGCTTTCAGAAACACAAAATGAAATGGAAATGTGAAAAAAAAAAGAGAAAACACTAGACTCAGAAAATGCAAACAAAAGAAAGCATACAAATACTATTAGTAGTATATGAGGTAGCACTCAAGGGAAGAGAAGAGAGTGCTATTTTATATTGATCAAATTGACAGTCTACAGGAAATATAGATCATAAACTTTGTGAGTTAAATAACATCTCACTAAAAAACAGAAAGCAAAACCTACTATAAAAAAACAACCCACAAATCCATAGTCTTAGTGAAGATTTTAAACATAGGCCCCGCTATCTGACTGACAGAAGTGACTTAAATCCATACAGAGAGAAATTGAATAACATGGGTATAACAGTTAAAGAAGAAAAGTGGAGCTGGGTGTGGTGGCACATGCCTGTAATCCCAGCATTCTGGAAGCTAAGGCAGGAGGATCACCAATTCAAAGTCAGCTTGGACTATAGAGTGAGACCCCATAGCAAAAAAAAAAAAAAAAAAAAAAGTTGGGACCCCAAGTTTCCATCTCGACAGGGCAGAATCATCTTCTAATCCTGTACCACTCTTTTTAGACTCTTGGTAGAGAGGGGACCAATTCTTCATCCTTAGCTTGGCCTATGATTTTGTTTTGGGATTAAAGCACACTCTCACTACAGGTCCTTTGCACCAGCTCTCCCTCAGCTTGCAGCAACCTGTAGTCTGCTCACCCTGTCTTCACTTGACTCACCTTTATTTCATTTTCCTGCTCAGAAGTCACCTTCTCAAAGAGGCCTTCTCTGCCTCTCCATGATGGGATTTTCCTGGCTTGCTCACCCCTACTCTAGGTTACCATTTTTCTCTTATCTTGCTTTAGTTACTTATTTTTGTACATAAAAACCATTACTTGACATTAGATTATTATATGAGCATTTAGTTTGCTCATTTTTATATCGCCAGTGCTAGAACTCTGCTTGGCACACAATAGGTACTCAATTGCATAATTCATAAATGAATACCAATTTAAATGTGAATAATTTAAAACTTCCCTAAGTTCTTTATGTGGCTCTACATCAGTGGTTCTTTTGCTATTGTTGTTTTTGCTTGCTTTATTTATTTGTTTATTTATTTGTTTTGTTTTGTTTTGTTGAGACAGGGTCTTCCCGGGTGGCCCAGGCTGGCCTTGAACTCTCCATCTTCCTGCCTCAGCCTCCCAGGTACTGGAAGTACAGATGTGTGTCACTGGCTCAGTGGTTCTTCACTGGGAGTTAGTCTGGCCCAGGGACATTTGGCAATGTTTGTGGACATTTTTAGCCATCATTAACATTGTTATGGGGGGATTGCTATGGACAGCTAGGGGCAGAGAGTGGGGATACTACCACTCCACTTACAAGCATGGGTGGTCCTGCCACAAATTATTATCTGGCCCAAAAGACTAACAGCAGAGGGCAACTCTTCTGGTGGATCAATATTGTCTACTTTGTTTAGGAAAATGCCTTCTGGGGATTTTTAGAAATTGTAAAGTAGTAAAATTTTAATAAAAAGTCAAAGTTTTAAGTGGTTGCCTGGGGCTACAGAGAAGGAGGAATGAATAGGCAAAGCACACAGGGCTTTTAGGGCAGGGCATCTCTTCTGTGTGATACTATCATGGAGAATACATGTCATTACACAGTAGTCAAACCCACAGATTGGACCGCACTGGGAGCAAACCCTGAGATAATCTTTGCGCCTCTGGGGACAATGGTATGTCATTGTGGGCTCATCGTTGGTAACAAAGACACACATTGGTGCAGGATGTTGATAATAGAAGAGGCTGTATACATGAGGGGACAGGAGCTACAGGGGAGCTTTCTGTACTTTCTACTCAGTTTTTGTACGAACTTAAAACTAGAGAGTTTAAAAAATCAGGATTTTACCAAGGCACGTAGGTACTAGCTCTTTGGTGCTCAAAATGTGGCCCTCAAATCAGTGGCTTCATCCCCACCTGGGAGCTTATTAGAAATGTACCTCCACCCCAGGCCAGGCCTGCTGAAGAGGAACCTGAAGTTCTATAGCATCCAAGGCGCTTTGTTAGCACATTTAAATTTGAGGACACCTATTCTCATTCTTGGATGTTCTTTAGAATCATCTGGAAAGGAATTTCAAATCCCAATGCCTAGGGTGCACCTAGAAAATTAAATGAGAATCTGGGGGGCTGGGACCCAAACATTACTATTTTAAAAAGCATCTCAGGTCATTTCTTTCTGTCCCTGAAGCTGTGAACCACTGTTTGACACCCTATGATGAAGGAAAAAAGAGTGATTAACAAAACAAAACAAAACAAAACAAAAAACAAACAGAAAACAAACTGGTTGGCTGACTCTTAGGCCTTTTACACATATTGAAGGTATAAATGCCTGTGAGAAGAGCAGGTTGTGGGGTTAGAGACATCCTAAAGAGTAGGATTTGTTTGAACAGAGTGAGTCTCAGTCTCCTTCTCACCTGATGTCTGCTGAGAAGTCTCCAGGAGAGCTCAGGGGACACAGAAGGCCGTTGCCTGACACCTGCCTGGGGGAGAGGCTGCAACTCTCAGGCTGCAGTGGGAGGGCAGGAGGGGACTGGTGGCTTAGGGGCTGGCACAGATGCACCTGTTTCTCATGGGCCAGTGAGAGCTATCAGGGATGAAAACCCATGAACTAACCTAGAGTTATTAAAAATCCTGCCCAGAGAACCTTCTGAAAGGGGTGTGGGACCCTGCCAGGGCCAGTGGGTCAGTGTGAAAATGGAAAAGGGCCTTGGAAGAAATTGCATCTTCTCATTCATAGCATGTGTGGTCAGGTGTTGCCTGGGGACCTGCAGAATCCAGGAAGGTGTGCTGTGAGAAAGTCATCTGTACACAGCAAAGCGAAGCCATCTCACAACACTACCTATCAGGTGAGAACCAGCCTGTCCTCTACTCCTGTCTCTTCCCCATTCACTAGGCCCCCAACCTTGGAGGGGCCAGATGTCACAGTTACTGAGCAGGGAGAGGTAGATATATGCCAGGTATGGGGTGCATGCCTCCTGGTCCA
>VMDO01015666.1:13733-39188 GCA_007922755.1 Pedetes capensis
GGGGGGGGGGGGGGGGGGGGGGGGGGGGGGAGAGTTCTTGTCTAGTCAGTGGTCAAAGGTCCAGGCTTGCTCAAGAGAGATCTTTCCTCATTGGTGGTCTGCGCGAAAGAGAGTTCTTTCCTTGTTGATGGTCTTGGTGGAGAGAGAGTTCTTTCCTTACCAAAGGTGGGGTTGGGGGGAGAGAGAGAGAGAGAATGAGAGAGAGAGAGAGAGAGAGAGAGAGAGAGAGGGAGAGCACTGTTTCCTCATAGGTGGTGGGGTGAAAAAAAGGGTGAGCTGCCACAGTGCAGCCCCTTATATAGCTCACCCACGGCATGGCCTGAGCCAATCAGCTTTGAGTCCAATTGTCCAATCAGGTCCAGGGGATTTGTGAAGGGTTTTGTAAAAACGTCCAATCAAGTTACTTTCATTTTCCCTAGATTTCTAATTTACAAACCAGATCTTCAAAAGCCGTTTTCCCAGTTTTGAGGTTTTTGTCAATTTCTTCCCAATTTTCCCCTACAGCCAGGTAGCGAAAGAGAGAGAAAGATGTACACCAGCGATGCCTTCCCCCGCTGCCCGCTACGCACCACTCCCACGTTAAGTGCCCACAGTTGTCCTCCTCGCTGAGTTGGGGGAGGAGGGAAGAAAAAATCAAGTTTGAGGACTGGGTATCCATGGGCCTGGATACTTTTAATTACTAAATTGAGTTGGTATTTGGGACTTCAAGAGATTTTTATTATCTAAAAGTGAGGGGCGGGGGAAGCAATGCTTTGCTTTTCACCTTGAGGACTGGGTATTAACGTCTCTCACCAAATAAAGTTTAACAGGATGATGGTGGGTCCTATCATTTGAATGTTTCTGCCCTTCCAAAATTTTGTGGGAACTTAACCCCTAATGCAATAGTATTAAGAGGTGGAGCCCTTGGGAGGTGATTAAGTCATGAGAGCTCTGCCTTCACAAATGAGTTTAGTGCTCTACAAAAGGGCTGGAGGGGGTCTCTTAGTCCTCTTATCCTTCTGCCCTGTGAAGACAGATTGCAGGCACCATCTAAAAAGAGAAGGAGCCCTCACTAGACCCTAAATCTGCTGGTGCCTTGATCTTGGACTTCCCAGCCTCCAGAAGTGAGAAGCACATTTCTATTACTTATAATCACCTACTCTAGGGCATTTTGCTCTAGCAGCCTATATGGACTGACACAGTGGGGAAAACAGGAATGTTCTGCTGATATCGCTGAGTTCTCATCATCCAATGTGAGGCTGTACAAGAAGGCCCAGGGCTTAATCTGGAAAGGGGAGATCCCACTTTTTGTGGTACTGGGGAATGGGGATTGATCCCAGGGCCTTGCTTTATGCAAGTGCTCTACCACTGAGCTGCACCCCCAAGCCCTTTTTCATTTTTTATTTTGAGTCTGGGTCTCATTAAGTTATGTAGGCTGCCTCTGGCCTCGAACCTGTGATCCTTCTGCCTCGGCCTCCTCAGTCACTGGGATTACAAGTGTGAGCCACAGGATCTGACTTAGGGGAGGCTTTTCAAACAACAGCCAAGCTCCCCTGCATAACCAAGTCCTTTCTGGCTCAAGAGATTGGAGTGGACTGTAGTGAGAGGTACACAAAGACAGAGAAGGGGAACATGATACTTGGAGAGCAGCCAAAGGGCAGAAGGCCGGGCCCAGAGAGCCCTGCAGGTTCCTGTGCGGTGTGAGGCCGAGGTTTGGCAGGGGCTGGATGCACTGCCTGGAGAGTTTGTGAGGGAGCACTGTGTGCTGGCAACACACACACACACACACACACACACACACACACACACACACACACACACTCTGGTGTCCAATGTGTGTCACATGCCTGTGTCTTTTTCTAAGCAGCCATTGAGTCAGCAATAACTAGGCTCTTTTACCTCTGAGTGTGTGGCAAGTACATGTCCCTCCCTCCTTCCTCACACCCCAATTTTCACATCCTATCTTGAAGGAGAAGGGCCAGGGAGGGGCAACCTGTTCTCTGCAGAGGTGCAGGAGCAGTGGAGGGGTGGGGTGCTATGGCAAGTGGCTGGCTCAGATGACATTTGAGGCGCACCTGGCTCCTTTGCCTTTTCCCTTCAAATACAAAATTGAGACCCCAGGCTGTCAGATGATGCTCCTAGAGGGGTCCTTCCACCCTACACACTGCTTCCCACAAACAGACTAAAAGAGCTTCTAGGTCTCCCTTGGGACTCGTCTCAAGATAGGGCAGGAGGACGGCCTGGGTGGGGTCACCACTGCACCTTGAACCTTTGCTGCCCATAGAGCTCAGGCTGTTAGCCCTGTTCTTCCTTTGGTTTTCCTCTCTGGTGTTCAGAGAGCTGGGTTTGACTGGCCTGCAGGAGTAGTTTAAAGACACATTGTCAAGCCAAGCATGGTGGCGCACACCTGTAATCCCAACCTTCGAGAGGCTGAGATAGGAGGATAGACATGAGGTCAAGGCTAGCCTGGTCTGCAAAGTGAGCTCCAGGCCTGTCTGTGGTGCACAGCAAGACCTTGTCTCTAAAAGCAAGCAAGCAAGCAAACAAACAAACAAAAAAGAAACCCAGAAAGACACACTGTCTTCTATCCTTCCAACTTGCTCAGGGGTCACCTGAAAGAACTCTACAAACACAGGAAAGATTCTTTTCAGTCACTGCTAAGAGCATTTTAAAAAACTATGCTTGTGCCTGGTCATAAAGAAGTTATCAATAACCTCTATGATATACAAACTGTACAGATCACCTTCTCCGACCAGAACTCAAGAAAACTAGAAACTAAAAACCAGAGGACAAGCAAAGAAAAAAAAAGTGAGCCACTTGGGAAATAAAAATCCTCGCCTCTAACTCTTGAATCTAAGGGGGAGTACAGACGCCAATAACAGGCTGCAGAGAACATAATGATAATGGTGGCAACACAGAAAAATAAATGAGCCAAACATTTATTTCCAGATGCCAGAAAAAGAGAAAAGCAAACAGCCACCACCACACCACAATCCAAAGAAACAAGGAGAAGCTAATAATGAAACCCCTTAGGAATTAATGGATTAGAAAATGGAAACATAAATTGATAAATAAAACCAGGGTCTGGTTCTTTCAACAGACCAATGAATTACAGAAACCATTGGCAAGCCTAATCAAGAGAAAGAAAATATGAGAGAGTAGAAATGAGAAATGAGAGAGAGTAAAATGAAAAATACAAAGAAATAGATTTTATAACTTTATGCTAATAAACTTGGAAATGTCAGTGAAGTGGATAGTTTTCTAGGAAAATATAAATCACTAAATTTGACTGAAGAAGTGGTAGAAAACCTGAATAGACTAATAATCCTAGATAAGGCCGAAAAAGTTGTCAAAAATTGTTAAATACAGAATGTTTCAGAAGTGAATTTTTTCAAACCCATAAAGAATAGATCATCTTGGTACCATTTAAACAGAATTAGTGCGTGGGCAAAACTGGGCAGCTTCTCCCAGCATTTTACTAAGCTAGCATTGCCCAGACTAAAGCCAACCAGCCATATGGGCAAAGAAATTGCAGCCCAATCTCACAAACACAGACTCAAAATATTAGAAAATTGAACCCAGCCGTATGTTTCAAATAACAACACACTATGTACAAGTAGCGTTGATTCTAGTAAAACAAATGTGTGGTGTCAGGAGATCTCTTAATATGATCAGTTATGTTAATCAATCAAGGTGGGAAACCATATTATCACTGTCACTGAAATCAGAAAGCCTGAACTTAAATCCTATCGTTTTTTACTTCTCAACTGTGGACCTTTGGTCAATTTCCCTATTTTAAAATTTGGAAAATAATATTTAACAGTCACGGTCCTATGAAGAATAAATTCAGTAATGAATACAAAACTCTTGCACAGAGCTGGGCACAGAACCAGAGCTTAGCAAATCAGAGTTTTAGAAAAATTTGAAGGCATTGGCATCCACTTTTGTAAATAGAAGAGATGAAGAACATTCCTTTTGACATTAAAAAGATAATCTCTCTCAAGCCAAAGCAACATCATCATTAACTGTGAAGACATTAGTGATGTCCCAGTTAAGTTCAGGAACAAGATAAGGATGCCTGTATCTCCACTATTACTTATTAATATTCTGGAAGTTCTAGTAATGGAATTAGAAAAGAAGATAAAATAAGGGCCATAAATATGCCCAAAGAGAAAATACAATCATCATCATTTTCAGAGGATATGGTTTTGTTTGAACATTTAAAAAATGTTCAATTAAATGTTAAATGTTAAAATGTTCAAATTAAATTTGAACATTTAAAAAAAAATCTGAGAATGTCATTTAGCTAACAAATGAGTTTAGTAAGGTAGCAGCCACAAAATATAGACATATAGTTATAAACAGAGATACCTTTTCTATGATAATGAACAAGCCATTAGAACACACCATGAAAATATATTGCATTTGCTACAGCAACAAAATTCATGCGAATAAACTTACCAAGAAATATACAAGATTTATGTAAAGAAAGGGAAAAAATTTTACAGAGGAATCCAAAATGAGATATAAACAAAAGGAAGAAACATGCCTTCTTTTTCAGGACAAGATTTCAATTGTTCCAATTAATCTACAAATGATAAAGTTCTAATCAACATCTCAGTGAGACGTTTTTTTTTTTCTTAAGAAAATCTTGACAGCCAGGCATGGTGGCACATGCCTGTAATCTCAGCTGTTCAAGTGGTGGAGGCAGGAAGATCACAGATTTGAGGCCAGAGGCAGCCTGTGTAATTTAGGGAGATCCTGTCTCAAAATAAAAGGTAAAACACGGGCTGGAAGTGTAGCTCAGTAATAGAGTGCTTGCAAAAACATGCAAGAGGTCCTGGGTTCAACCTCCCAGTACTGAAGAAAAAAAAAAAAAAAGAAAAAAAAAGAAAAAAAGAAAACAAGAGAGAAAGAAAATCTCAAATAAAATTTGTGTAAGTTTCTTTGTAAGAATAGATGTGCAGAGAGGAAAAGTTGAGTAAGAGCAATGTGGACAGGTGTGTTCTACCAGATAATAAACATAATTAAAGGCTCCAATTATTAAAACAGAGATATTGGGGAAGAAAGTAAGTCTAGGTAGATGAAGGAGGCAGGAATGGATCCAAATGCATGTGAGAATTTGTTATTGATCTTGGAAGAGGTCTATATAGTTAGAAAATGGCTAGTCTACAAATAAGGTCTAAGTTAGGTTCCTTCCTCAAAACGCACATAAAAATAAATCCTCACTTTTAAGTGTGTGTGTGTGTGTGTGTGTGTGTGTGTGTGTGTGTGTGTGTGTATTATATTCTTAATTCTTTGATTTGGAAAGATTTCAAATTTACAGAAAATGTGTAGGAATAGTACAATCAGTTCCATCATATCTTTAACAAAGATTCACCGTTAACATTTTACAATTGTTTATGTATCCTCACATCCACACCCCCCATATGTATGCATGCATATATATATACACACACACACATATGGTGATATATATATGTGTGTATGTGTGTATATATATATGTGTGTACATATATATATATATTTTTTTTCCTGTAACATTTGAAAGTAAGTTGCAGGCAATGTGTATAATTTGTTCTTAAAGACTTCAGTGAGATTCTCTAAAGAATAAGCGCATTCTCTTATGTAACCACAAGACAATGGTCAAACTCAAAATTTGTAACATTGACACAATGCTATTATATAATGCATAGTTCATATTTAAATATGGTGAAGTTTCCCAATAATATCCTCTAAAGACATTTCCCCTCCCCTATCCAGGCTGGGAGGGCTGGGATTTAGCTCAGTGGGTAGAGGGCTGCGCTGCAGTCTCTGAGGCCCCAAGTTCAATTTCCAGCACTGCAAAAATGGGAGAAGGGCCTGGCAATCCACTCCCAAGGCAATCCTGAAGCACTCAGCCATTGAAAACCCTATGAGCGTGGCTATGAGTTGGATACCGACTCGAGGGCACCTAACAACAACAACAACAACATCCAGGCTGGGATCATTCATTGCATTTGTCAGGTTTTTAGTTCCCTTTAATCTGGAATAATCCCTCACCCTTTGTCTTTCATATCACTGATATTTTTTGAAATATACAGGGCAGTTGTTTAGAAGACTTTCCCTCAATTTGTGTGTGTGTCTGGTGTTTCTTTATAATTATAATCATGTTATGCAATTTTGCAGAATCACAACATAAAGCAGGTGTGTCTTTCTCAGTGCGTCACTTCAGGAGGCACATGAAGAGGAGAGGTTCCTCCATTATCAGTGACATTAACTGATCACTTGGCTAGGTAGTATTTGACACATTGCCTTGCTGTGAAGTTACTCTATTCCCTTTTGTGATTAACACAGAATCTCTGTGTGGGGCACTATAAGACTGTAAGAATATCCTATTATCTATTTTTGCCTAACCTAATTGTTACTAGCCTGCAGCCATACCACTGTGGTGTCAGATCCTGTCAGATCTCGGAAGCTAAGCAGGGTTGGGCCTAGTTAGTACGTGGATGGGAGATTGCCTGAGAACAGCAGGTGCTGAGGCTTGGGAGAAAGACCCAGCAACCCATTCCCCCAAACAATTTGTCATTGAAAACCCTATGAATAGCAGAGAAGCACTGACAATAGTGTTTCACCTATTGTACATATGGTGGCTATGAGTCAGACATAACCTCGACAATACCTAACAGCAACAACAATTGTTACTAGGATTGTTGTAAAGCGATGGTTTTCTATCATCCCTTCTATATTTACTAGCTCGCAATTTATTATACTAAAGTGCTTTCATGACTTCCCTCTTTCTTTTTCTTTCTTTTTTGTCAGTGTGGACTTGTGGATTCTTGTGCTACTCAGTGACCATCATATATTACTGTCTTTCTTCACTTTGATACTCAAATGGGTCCCAGATTTGGTGAGTGGGTCCTCTGCTCTTTGGACCCGTCCCCATTATTCTCTGAGCACTTATTTGCTTTCTAGAGCAAGATATTTCAGGCTTATTTTTTACTTTCCCTGACCCAGATTTAGAATCAACCATTTGTCTAGGGAACTCTAGTTCCTTGGATTGGGAAATGGTATTAAGAATTTAAGATCTGAACATAATTAAATCTAAAAATTGCATCATAAACAAACCATGATTAAGAAAAATATAAACTTACTAAGAGAAAATCAGGTAAAGACATGAAGATAAAGATAAAGATTCACAAAAAGAGAAATACAGTGACAGGTAAACATATGAAAACTCCAAAACCAATCATGAAAATCCAAACTAAAACAGGTAACTTTCATTTATCAGTTTGGTAAAGACTAAAATGATAAGAATATCTGATATTAAGGGGCTATGTGAGATGGAGCCTCATAAGTTGCTGTTTAATGTATTACATTCTGGTGAGTGAGATTATGGGTGGTGTTTTATCTTTTTGTCAGATATGAATATCTGAATTTTGACACAGATTACATACTACTTAAGCAATCATTCAGTCATTTCTTAAGAATATTGGAAGTACTAGAACAACTTAATACTATGTAGAAAGAATAAATCCCAATCCTTACCTATCATCATACACAGAAATCAACTCTAAGTGGGTCATGGACCTAAATATAAGATATAAAATGATAAAGCTAGAAAAAAAAACAGGAGAAAATATTTTTGACATTGGCTTACATAAATATATTTGAACTAGGACACAGTAAACATATGCCAGCCAAAAGAAAGTTGATTGTATAATCACCAAAATTGAAAAGTTTTACACTTCATAAAACACCATTATGAAAACAAGGGGCTGAGGATGTAACTCAGTGGTGTGCTTAGCATGCACAAGGCCCAGGGGTTGATCACTAGCACAGACAAACAGACAGACAGACAGACAGATACACACACACACACACACACACACACACACACACGCACGCACAACCAAGTCATGGAATGGATAGATTATATTTACTAACAATATATCTAACTAAAAGAGTTGTGTCCAGAACATGTAAAGAATTCTTACAACTCAACAATAAGACAAATAACCCAACTTAAAAATGAGCAAAATATTTAAAGAGAGAATTTTCCAAAGAATACATATGAATGAACAATATGTACATGAGAAAATTTTTGACTTCATTATTTTTTAGTAAAAAACAAAACTGCAATGAGATATCACTATATACTCTATAGAATTAAACTTAAAAGATTGATAATATCAATCATTGTTGAGGACAATCATATAAAAAGTTGACCCATTACCTGGGAATATAAGATAGGATACTCACTGTGGGAAACAGTATGGCTCACACTTAGCATACACTCCAGCAATCCCACTCCTAGTATTTCCATAAGGGGGAAAAATTACCCATTCAGATACTTGGAAGTGAATGTTCATTTTTGGGCCATTCATACATGGCCCAAACTGGAAACAACCCAAATGTCCATCAACTGGTAAACAGCAAAGTATAGAGTTTCCATATCCTGTTGCTCCAGAGGTCTACAGCCTTACCACCCCGGCATCTGATCCTGTCCAATCTTGGACGCTAAGCAGAGTCAGGCCTGGTAGTCCTTGGATGGGAGACTGCCTGGGAATACTGGGCACTATAGACTTGGGAGAAGGACCTGGCAGCCCACTTCCAAAACAATCAGCCATAGAAAACCCTATGAATAGCAGAGAAGTACTGACAATAGTGCCAGGCGTGCCACAATGTCAGGCAGCGTTTCATCTGTTGTGCAGAGGGTCGCTATCAGTCGGACCTGACTCAATTTCATTTAAAAACAGCAACAACGTTACTCCTCAATAAAGAAGAAAACAGTTTTGACACAATAATACATGTGAATCTCAGAAGAATTATGCTAAGTGGAAAAGTAAAACATGAAAGCCCACATACTGTATGATTCCATCATATAAGATTCTAGAAAAGGCAAACTGATACTGACAGAAAATTGATCAGTTTCCTTGGGGTGGGGGCAGAGGAGAAGGTGGATGCAAAGAGACAGAGGGAACTTCTTAGGCAGATGATGCTCTGTATCTTGACTGCAGTAGTGGCTTTGGGATTGTGTACAACTACCACTCCTCAAACTACATTTAAAATGGATGATTTTTTGTTTGTTTGCTTGTTTTTGGTTCTGGGGACTAACTAAACCCAGGACCTTGAGTATGTAGAATGGGCGAATTTTAATGTGTACAAATTATACTCCATTAAATAGCTTACTTTTGAAAATGAAGAGGAGCTGGGCACTGTGGTACAAGCCTATAATCCCAGCAGTTTGGGAGGTGGAGACAGGAGGATCGCAAGTTTGAGACCAAGGCAGTCAGCATAATTTGGTGAGACCCTGTCTTAAAAAAAGTAAAAAAAATATGGGCTGGAGGTGCAGCTCAGTGGTTCAGCACTTGCAAACTATACAAGCGCAAGGCCCTGGGTTCAACCCCCAGTACAAAAAAAAAAAAAAAAAAAAAAAAAAAAAAAAAAAAAAGAAAAAAAAAAAAGAAAGAAGGAAAATAAAAAATATAAAAATAATAGGAGAACCTCAACATTAAACCAGAAACCTTAATGCTACTTGAAGAAAAGATAGGAAATATGCTCCAACAAATAGCTGTTGGTAAGTATTTCTTCAAAGAAAAGGGAATTGCGAGAAAATTTTCTTGCTCATCCTCAAGGTTTAAGATGGCAAGGAATCACCAGAATTTAAGGGGATATTGTGCCCCTGACAGAGAACACAGGACTTTTGGTAAGGAAGTGGATTTATTTTATTTTATTTTTTTAAGATGCTAATTCTACCAAGCCTGTAGCCATAGCTCTGTGGCATCTGATCCCATCGGATCTCAGAAGCTAAGCAAAGTTGGATCTGGTTAATACTTGGATAGGAGACCGCCTGGGAACACCAGGTGCTGTAGGCTTGGGAGAAGGACCCAGCAACCCACTCCCAAAAAACAGTCAGCCATTGAAAACGCTATAAATAGCAGAGAAGCACTGACAATAATGTTTCCGCCTGTTGTAATAGGGTCGCTATGAGTCGGACACCAACTCCACGGCACCTAACAACAACAACAATTCTACCAAGACAACAAATGACACAATACACAAGTGGGCAAAGGAATTGAACAGACAGTTCTCAAGTGAAGAATTTCGTAGGGCTAAGAAGCACATGAAAAAATGCTCAATATCTCTAGCCATTAAGGAAATGCAAATTAAAACAACTCTGAGATTCCACCTAACTCCAATAAGAATGGCCAAGATCAACAGCAACAACAACAAATAATAATAAATCCTGGCAAGGAAGTGGAGAAAAAGAAATCCTCTTACACTGCTGATGGGACTGTAAATTGATTCAACCACTTTGGAAATCAATGTGGAGACACCTCAGAAAACTAAAAGTAAAACTATAATATGACCAATATATATCATTATTGGGAATATACTCAGAAGAGAGACAAGTCATCATACCACAGAGACAACTGCATCTCCATATTCAGTGCAGGACACTTCACAATAGCAAGGATATGGAACCAACCAAGGTGCCCATCAACAGAAGAATGGATAAAAAAATTATGGTACATATACACAATGGAAAACTACTCAGTAATAAAAAAAGAAATGATGTCATTTGCAGCAAAATGGATAGAACTGGAGAACATCATCTTAAGCAAATGAACACCAACTCAAAAAGAAATACCATATGTTCTTGCTCATATGTGGGAGCAGAATCTTACAGGAAGAAAAAATTCTGTACATAAGTTGATATATAAAAATACACAGTTAAACTTAGTAAAGAAGGGACAATATAAAGAGTAGAAAAAAAGAGGGAGGGAAGTAGCAAAGGGAAGCAAAGATTGTGGAAGGTGGGATGGGGAGGAGAAACAATACAGAGGGATAAAGGGGGAGAGGATAATCTCTGTGTAAATGAGGCAATACTATGAGTACATGGGAAAAATAGGGGAACATAATCCAAATATGCATATGAGTTTTACCACATATTAGTCAAAAGGTTCCATAAACCTTGTAAGTTGATAAAAGTGTAACCAAAAGTAATGTAATAGCTGCATAATGGAAAAAGCCTATGCTGTATTACTCTGTACCCCAGTAACATTTACCAACAAAGGCAAAAAAAAAAAAAAAAGATACTGGTTTTATTTTATTATTTACAAGTGTTGATGGGGTACATAGTAGTAAGATTTTTGTGATCTCTGCTATGCAACTGTTACATCACTTGTGCTTACACATTCATCAACTTATATGTTTTACAGAACTGTATTTCCTATGTATTCATATAGTTGCAGCATATTTTTTTAGATTGTCCTCCAATCCTTTTCCTCTCTACTTTATTTCTGTTTCCCCTTCCCCATTTCCCAAACTCTGCTGTACAGAACCTTTTTAGCTTCATGTAATTCCATTTGTTGATTCTTGGTGCAGTTTCCTGGGCATTTGCAGTCTTATTGAAGAAATACTTGCCAACAGCTATATGTTGGAGCATATTTCCTATCTTTTCTTCAAGTAGCATTAAGGTTTCTGGTTTAATGTTGAGGTCTCTGATCCATTTCAAGTTGACTCTCATACAGATTGATAGATATGGATCTGTTTCAG
Organism: Pedetes capensis; assembly: GCA_007922755.1. Taxonomy (NCBI): domain Eukaryota; kingdom Metazoa; phylum Chordata; class Mammalia; order Rodentia; family Pedetidae; genus Pedetes; species Pedetes capensis. The sequence goes on from VMDO01015666.1 coordinate 25,254, forward strand.
TCTTCTGCAGATGGATATTAGTTTTCCCAGCACTATTCGTTGAACTGGCTATCTTTTCTACACTGAACATTATTAGCCACTTTGTCAAAATTCAGGTGGCTATATTTGCAGGGATGTATCACTGGGTCTCCCGTTCTGTTCCGTTGATCTTAATGCCTGTTTTTGTGCTAGTACCAAGCTGTTTTTGCTACTATTTCCCTGTAGTATAGTTTGAAGTAAGGTATTGTGATCCTTCCTGCACTATTTTTGCTGCTAAGGATTGTTTTGGTTATACATGGTCTTTTGTGCTTCTGTATAAATTTTAGGATTGCCATTTCTATCTCTGCAAAGTGTGTCATTGGTATTTTGATGGGGATTACATTATACCTGTAAATAGTTTTTGGCATGTTAGCCATTTTGATTCAATATTGATTCTCCTAATCCATGAGCAAAGGAGGTTGGTGTATCTTCTGCTATCTTCTGCTATCTCTTTCTTAATGTTTTGAAGTTTTCCTTGTAGAGGTCTTTAGGGTCTTTGGTTAGGTTGATTCCTAAGTGTTTGACTTTTCTTGGTGTGTTATTGTGAATGGGATTGTTGTCTTGATTTCCTTCTCTTCCTGTTCACTACTGGTATAAGGGAAAGCTATTGATTTTTGAGTGTTACTTTTGTAACCTACTACTTTTCTGAAAGAGCTAATTAGCTCTAAGAGTTTTCTAGTGGAATTATTGGGGTCTTTTAGATAAATAATCATGTTGTGTGCAAATAAGTATAACTTAACTCCTTTCCCTATCTGTATTCCTTGATTTCCTTTATCTTGCTTGATTGCTATGGCTAGGACTTTGATCCCAATATGGAATAAGAGAGGAGAAAGAGGCTGGGCATGGTGGTGCATGCCTGTAATCCTAGTGACTTGGGAGGCAGAGGAAGGAGGGTCACAAGTTTGAGACCAGAGGCAGTCTGTATAATTTAGCAAGACCCTGTCTCAAAAAGTAAAAAAATGAAAGTGGACTGGAGGTGCCATTTAGTGGTACAGCACTTACAAAGCATGCAAACGCAAGGCCTTGGGTTCAACCCCCAGTACTGAAAAACTAAATAAATAAAAAAAGAGAGAGGCAAGAGAAAGTGGGATCCTTGTCTTGTTGATACTGACTGTGTGTTTGTCATAGATGGTCTTTATGATGTTGAGATAAGTTCCTTCTATGCCCAGTTCCTTAAGTACTTTAAATATAAAAGGACATTGCACTTTGTCAAAGGCCTTCTCAGCATTAATTGAGATAATCATGTGGTTTCTGTCTGCAAGTTTCTTGATATATTGAATTACATTAATTGAATTTCATCTGTAGAATCAATCTTTCATCTGTGGAATGAAGCTCACCAGGTTGTGGTGCATGATCTTTTTTATGTGTTGATGAATCTGGTTTGGCAGAATTTTGTGGAAATTTTTTTTTGGAGAATTTTAATGTCAATTTTCATCAGTTAAATTGGTCTATAGTTCTTACTCTTTGAAAAGTCTTTGTCTGGTTTTGGTATTAGAGTTATACTGGCTTCATAGAATGAATTTGGAAGTGTCTCTTCTTTTTCTATCTGATGAAGTAATTTGAGGAGAATTGGTATTAATTCTTCTTTGACTGTTTGACACAATTCAGCTATGCACCCATGGAGTCCTAGACTTTCCTGTGTTGGGAGACTTTTCGTTACCATCTCCAATTTGGTGAATGTAATGGATCTATTTAATTTGCTTATGTGCTCCAGGCTTAATTTTGGTAATTCATATGTATTAAGAAACTTATCCATTTCTTTCGTATTCTCATTTTTTGGGGAGTAGAATTTCTCAAAGTAGTTTCTGATGATCTTCTGAATTTCACTTGTATCTGTGGTTATGGCTCCATTATCATCTGTGATTTTTAAAATTGGGCCTTTTCTCTCTTTCTTTTGGTGAGCCTGGCTAAGGGAGTGTCAATTTTGTTGATATTTTCAAAGAACTAGCTCTTCATTTCATTAATTATTTGTATTGTTTTTTTAGTTTCTAATTGATATTTTTCTGCCTTGATCTTGATGATTTCTTTTTGTGTACCCCTTCTGGGTTGGCTAGTTGTTGACCTTCTAGTGACTTAAGGCATGTCATTAAGTCATTCAATTGGGCCTTCCCTACCTTATTGATGAAGGCACTCATGGCTATGAATGTTTCTCTAAAGACTGCCTTTGTGATATCTCAAATTTTGGTAGGATGTGTTTTCATTTTCATTGGATTGCAGACTTTTTAAAATTTCTTCTCCAATTTCTTCAATAGCCCATTAATCATTCAGAAATGTGTTATTTAGTTTCCATTATTTATAACATTACTGAGATTTTTCTTGGTTTTGAGTCCTAGTTTTATACCATTATGGTCTGATAAGATACAGGAGATGATTTCAAATTTTTTGCAATTATTGAGGCCATTTTTATGGACTATAGTGTGGTCTATTTTAGAACACATTCCATATGGTGCTGAAAAGGATGTGTATCCTGCATCTGCTGGATGGGATATTCTGTAGATATCTACAAGGTCTAGTTGGTCTATGGTGCTATTTAAGTCCTTCAGTCTCTGCTGAGTTTTTTCTTTGATCACCTGTCTCTTGAAGACAGTTAGGTATTGAAATCTCCTGTAATTATTATGTCTGATCTGATGTGTTCCTTCATCTCCAATAAAATTTGTTTTATAAAGCAAGGTGCACCTATATTTGGTGAATAAATATTGAATATTGTTATGGATTCTTGCTTGACTATTCCTTTTACTAATATGTAGTGACTATCATTGTGTCTTCTGATTAGTTTGAGTTTGAAGTCTAAATTGTCCAAAATTAATAGTGCTACTCCTGCTTTTTTTTTTTTTTTTTTTTTTTTTTTTTATTTTTTTTTTTTTTTTTTTTTTTTTTTTTTTTTTTTTTTTTTTTATTCTCACATGCTCAGTATATTTTTTTCCAACCTTTGACTTTCAGACTTTTATTGTCTTTGTGGGTGAGGTGAGTCTCTTGAATTCCAAAAATGGAGAATTTTTATTTTTTAATCCAGCTAGTCAGTTGGTACCTGTTGACTAGGGAGGTAAGACCACTGACATTTAGGGTTATTATTGGGAGGAGCTTGTTATTTTGGTCCAATCTGGTGTTTGTTTCAATTTTTTATTCATATTTTGGGTGTTGTATTACTGAGTTGCCCTCATATCTATTATTCCTTCCTTTCATCTTACATTTGGGGTTGTCTCTCAACTCCCATGTGCTGTGTTTCATGTAGGATATTCTGCAGTGCTGGCTTGGTGGTTGTGAATAGTTTAAATATATCAGTATTATGAAATATCTTGAACTCTCTGTCTATTTTGAAAGATAGCTTCACTGGGTAATATAATCTTGGTTGGCAGTTGTTCTTTTTCAGGGCATGGATGATGTCTGAGCAAGCTTTCCTTGCCTTTAATGTTGGTGTTGAGAAGCCAGCTGTTATTCTAATGGGTTTGCCTTTTCAAGTGAGTAGATATTTTCCTCTGGCTGCTTTTAGGATAGTTTCTTTGCTCTGTAGATTTAACATTCCCATTATAATGTGTCATGGAGAGGATCTGTTTTGGTCTACACTACTTGGAGTTCTGGATGCTTCAGTTATGTAGGTATTTATATCTTCCCTTAGTTTGGGGAAGCTTTCATGTATTATTTCATTGAATAGATTTCTTAACTCCCAGTGGAATTTTCAGCTACTTCATGTACCTCCTGAATTTATATGTTGTGCCTCTCCATTTTATTGAAGACCTCCTGAAGGTATTGATCATATTGCTTCATCCTTCTCTCTTTCTTAGTATCTGAATGGATAAGATATTCAACTCTCTTCAGTGTCAGAGATCCTGTTCTACAGTTTATCTAGTCTGGCTACTGAAGATTCTATTGCAATATTCAGTTGGTTGTTTTTGGTTTCTATTTCCAGCATTTCTGTTCTATTCTTCTTCAGTATCTCAATTTCTCTGTTAATTTTTTTCCAAGTTGGATACTTTTCTGTCCAGTGTTTCAATTGATTTCATCATGGTGTCCCTGAGGTCTTTCAACATATTTATCAGTATGCTTCTAAATTATTTTTCTGACATCTCTAAGACTTCAGTCTTATAAATTGTCCATTGAAGAGCTTTTGCTTAATGGAGCTTCCTATCCAACCTGATTTTCATATTTCATGTATTTTTCTGTTGAGGCTTTCCCATCATTTGGTCTGGGTGCATAGTCAAGCCAACGTAAGAGTGTTAGAAATCTAGCTTCAATTTTGACAAATAAACTGACAAGTTATTCATTGATAAACAAAACCTCAGAACTGCTTAGCCCAATGTTTCCATGATACCTATTGTGTAGATTTCGGGCTTGTCAATGAATATCATAAATCCAGGATGTGACTGTCAACAGGTAGTCCCAAAGAATTCTTGATAGAGTTTCAAATTCTCTATTATCCCTACATGCCACCAAGGAAAACCTGCGGTGTCTATTTGTATAATTGTATTGTTATTATTTTTTTTATGTGGTGCTGGGAATTAAACCCAGGGCCTTTAGCATACTAAGCAAGTGCTCTACCACTGAGATACTTCACCAGCCCAAGAAAATGATTTTAGTAGATGCCTCAATTGAAGGTGTCAGTGGTCACTTCAGGGCCCCCATAAATCTTAAGAAAAATGTTAGAGAGAACTTTCCGTGTTGAAAGTTGAGTAAGAAACAGAGAGAAGGTACCAAGAAAACTGTTTCAAGACAGAAAGGAGAAAAGATTTCTAACAAGTAAAAGCTGATGAAGACAACATATTAATAAAAGAATCACTTTAGGAAAACAAAGAACATTGCAGAAAAATACACTGTCCATCATCTCAAAGGAATGGATAAGAACATAAACTCTTACAAGGGGTAAGGAAGAACTCAGAGAAGAGATACAAGAAGTTAAAGAACACCATGAAGAGAATGAAGAGAAGTGAAAGGTGAGCTAACACTAGAGAAATGTAACCTAAGAATAAATGGGTAAGAGAGAAAAAGCCTATTGAAAACCACAAGAATGAAATTTTTTGTTTGTTTTGGTGTTTTTGAGACAGGGTCTCACTATGTAGCCAGGCTGGTCTGGAACTTTCTCTGTTGCCCAGGCTGGCCTTGAATTAAAAAACCTCCTGCCTCTGCTTCCCAAGTGCTGGGGTTACATGTGTGTGCCACCATGCGTGGCTGAAATAGATTTTTGAAAGTGGAGTAAAATGCACAGTAGATAAGCCAGAAAAAAAAACTCATAAGACGAAATAAAGAAGAATAAAGGTAGAAAAAAATAAATAGATACTTAAGACAGATAAAAGAAGTACAACATAAACACAATTGTTGTTTCAGCATAAATGGAATAGATAAAACTGCTCTCTCAAGGGAAACCTGAATGTGCAATTTGAAAGGGTGCATTCTGTTACAGAAAGAACATATCTTTGTGAAGTAACTTAGTTTTTTTGAGGAGGGTTCTTGGGGGTTGAATTTTGCAAGTGTTCTACCACTGGGCTGCACCTCCAAGCCCTTAAATTTTTTTTTTTTTAATCTTGAGACAGGGTCTTGCTAAATTGTACAGTCTGCCTGTGGCCTTGAACTTGCAATCCTCCTGCCTCCACCTCCCAAGTTACTGGGATTATAGGTGTGTGCTACTGTGTACAGCCGGGAATCATATGGCCATCCAGGCAGAAAACAGGGAGGAAACAGTATCAACTGGCCTCAGGCATATCCCTGGTGACACTCAGTTGCAACAAGTAGTGAGGTATTATCAGAAGAGCTGGGAGAGAAGTATGACCCAACAAGTTTTCACTCAGTCAAATTGTCACTCAAGTTTAAAGGCAACAGTCATCCACAAACAGGAAAATATGCTGGGATTGTTGCACCCATAAATACTTCTTGAAAAACTACTTGGTGATGGAATCCAGTTAATCAAGAGATGACTCTAAATAAAGAACTCTGGAATGGAGACACCATTATACTCAAGGGTTGGTGATGAACCTTGAATAAGTTTACATATGGAGTCATTATGTTTATATTATAGTGTTGACAGTATAAAAGCCCTTGTTGCAAGCCTCTGAGATTTTGGGATTGCTTTTTTCTGCAAACTAACCTAGCAAAAGCTCTTTGATACACCAATACTAGTTTAATAAAATTGAGTCTATCTGAGTGAAGGATTGAAGGGGCTTCTGGGAAAGATCATGTTCTGAGATTAGGAAGATACCTATATGGTCTGGTTGCCTTAGAAAGAGTCTCATATAAGGTGATGTCTTTTACTAAATTATATCCTTACCCAAGTATTAGAAATACTTGAAGTGGAGATAAGATGCCAAATTCCAAGAATTTGTATCTTATTTTTGGGGAAGAGAGTGCTGCAATGCAAGTGAAATCAAAATATTGGTTGCACTAAAACTCTGAATAATATTGTAGCTAGAACAATGAACAGTGCTATCCTCTCCCAGAGAATGACACAAAGGGCAGGGAGATATTCTGTCTCACTTTGCCCTGGAACTGCTGATAGCTTTGTGTCTTGAGTGTTCCAGGAGGTTGGTAGTAATGCCCACTAGGAAGTGCTGCATTTACATGCCACATTGGGGTAGAGCTCCAAGCACAGCGGGAAATGGCAGATGTAACCAGTGGCAGAGTCCTGTGTCAGATTGGCTTCAGTTGCAAGGCATAAGACTACAAGCAATGTAACAATGAAGCGGATTTGTAGGTTTAGTATATAGAAATGGTCAGCAATTCAGGGAGCTTAAGGCATCTTGACCTAGAAGTTCAAGGATGAAACTTGGAATTTGATTTCTTTTCATTTCTTTCTTTCTTTTTTTTCAAATATAGTATTAGCCTCTTCCTACAGCTGGCTCCCCTTGTGTTTGCAAGATGGCTACTTCTAGTACACAAGTTAACACATGGAACAGGTAAGAAAGAAAACCATTCTTGAATTGCATTTGAATGTAAACAATTTAGGTCATATTTCCAAATCTACACAGTATCTGTGGAAGTGAGTGGCATTATAAAAATGGCTTAGACTTCTGTGCTCAACCAGGGATAATTTTGCATCATGGGGACATTTGGCAATGTCTGGTATATTTTGTCATAAGGGATGCATATGTGGGATTGGCTTCTAGTGGGTGAAGGGCTAGTGATGCTGCTAAACATCCTATAATGCACAGGAGAGCCCCCACTCCCACCCTCAACTGGCTCCAAATATCAATAGTGCTGGGACTAAGAAATCCAGGTTTATGCCAACCAGGGTCCACCTGAGACTTGAAATGGGGTCAGGACCATTCAGACAGCTTGGCTGCTACACAGGGGACAAAGAAGCGGATGCAGGGAAGGCAACATTGTATTCTTGACAAGGGCCCAGCAGACCACTAGATGGCAACTAGACTTGTGTGGACATAGGTGAGACACTTGGGGACTCTTAGAAATACTTGAAGTGGAGATAGTAAGATGCCAAATTCTTGCATGACACAGACCAGAGAAATTTAGGTTATCATCACAAAAGGGAATCCATTTATTCTCAGAGGCTGATGAGGCCTTGGCAACTCGGGATACATGATTGTAGGATTTTGGAAGAAGACCTGGAGGCTTGGAGTACCATTACCTGCTTAGAGAGTTAAAGGTCATTGGGGGTGGAGTGAGTGACTATGGGGGAGACCTGGTGCAGGGCAGGAGCTGGCAGGGTGAGCAGCTTTGAATATGAGGGTCGCAGGCCCAGCCAGGGATGAAGTTCTCCTCCCAAAGGTGATAAGGAGCCTTTGAAATATTTTTGAAAGGAGAATGATATCATTAGAACAGCATTTTATAAAAATCACTCTTGTGTGGAGGATAAATTGCAGTGAGGGTAGAAATAGCTGTGGCCAGGTAGTGGGACAGTCAATATTACCAGTTAGGTCCAGGTGAGGTGACAAGATACTGGACCTAAGGAGGAGCTGGAGAGGAGGAAGTGATCTGAGAGCTCCTAAGGAGGAGGCAATTATAAGATTTGGAGATGGGTTAAATGAGGGAGGTAAAGGAAAGGGGAGAGCCAAGAGTATAGCTCACTTTTTCCACCCGAAGGCTGGTTGGGTGGTGGAGCCACCAGCATGGATGAACAACAGAGCACAAGGGGCAGGGTGGGGACACATGGGGAGAAAATGATGGGTTGGGTTTGAACCTGTTAGGTTTGAGATCCTTGCAGGATTTGGATCTGGAGCTCTTCCGGGGTCCTGAGCTGATCACTGGAGCTGAACCTGTAGGTGGGGAGCTGTGAGAAGGGGCTCAGGAGAGGGTATTGGGGAACATGACCTCTTCGGTAGGTTACAGACGAGGAAGCCTGAAGGAGGGCTATGGGGAAATTCAAGATGGGGTATGGAAATTAAAGGGGGAGAACCTTGGGAGAAGCAGGGAGTTGCCAAGAATGAAACACTGTGGAGAAATCACATAAAGGAGGCTTGAAAGCATCTATTGAATTAAGCACCTGGACTGACTGCTGGTGACCTTGGAGAACAGTCTTCCCGGAGTGATAGAGGCAGAAGTCACATTGCCAACTGCTGGTGAGAGGATGGGTGGTGGGAGGTGGAGGCTGTAAGCCAGACTTCTCCATGGAGAAGGGGCAAGGGTGGGGAGCAGAAAGATCAGAGATTCACAGAGACCTGAAGGCTACTTCCATTAAATTTAAAAACCAAGTTATCAGAAAAGCTGACAGTGAGATAGACCATTAAATTAATAAAGAACTTCTGCTGAATGAAAATAAAGGGAGCATTAATATAAACGTTTAAAAACTGAATGCTTTTAAAGCTACACTTTTGGCTTTGGTGTAGTAATGCTGGCATTTTCTTATAAAAGCAGTACATGCTACTTAAAGCTTGAATAGTTCAGCAGGATACAATTAACCACTTTATATTAAATGTTTATTGATACGTTAAATAAATATAAATTAAATATATATGAAAACATTTTATAACTTAAACCTTTCCCACTCAGTGAAGTTATTTTTGTTTTGTTTATTGGAACTTTTGTGCTGAAGGGAAGGATAACTAGTTCCAAGTTCATGGTCTTTCTAAGACTTTACGTCTCCTGCTTCCAGCCTAGAGACACCTCTGATTTTCAGCACATTTGGAGGAAAGAGATGACTAAGATCAAGGAATGAGCAAGCCCTTTCCAGCTGAATTTACTAACCTTTTTCAACAGCCAAGGCTTCCCCCTGGCCTTTCAAGTGAAATGATTTTCTGGTATCTCATTACTACTGGTTCATGGTCATGTTTCAAAGAGCACAGAAGTGATGCATTGAAAAACTGCTGTCTACAATAGTCATTTCCTTATCTGAGACTGAGGAGTTTGGATCTGATCTTACAAAACGAGTGAAGAATTTGCTTATTTGCTAACCAACCCCCAAACCCCAACAGCCATTCTTTACTGCAAACCAGGGCTCCACCTGTTGCCCCTGGGCTGAATTTAACCTTCCCATAAGTGAATAATCCAGGACCAGTGTAGATGTTCAGTTCCATCACTGCATTTTTAATGACTCTTGATGATTCCAAACCATTGCTTCAGAGCACTTAGTCAATCGTCTGATATCCTGTTGATAAATTGTGGGTCCTACCCAGCAGGCCTGGGGGGAATTGTACAATTGCACAAGGCCAAGTCTTCATGGAGCTTGGGAGAGGGTCAGGAAACCTGGGCAAAAGGCAGTCTGAATTTGGGAACTGGAGAGGCTAGATTATGTGAGAGGGTGTCATCAACCCAAGCAGGGCCTTTGGCTGGATGGGTGAAAATACAGTTTGGGTATCTATAGAAAGGAAAATGGTCACCACAAGGAACTGTCCTGGCCCTACTTGACACATCTATGAAATTCTTTCATGTTCATCTCTAATGGGCTATAAATTAGGAAGTGGGAGTGGAGGCCAGAATAGGGGGCAGGTATATTTGTTTCATCCAAAATATCTGAAGTCACCCTGGCTGGGATGACCTGGCCCTTCCCTGACCCTTCTTCCTTCTCTGAAGCTGAGGCCAGGTAGATGCCCAGTTATCCTGCAGACTAAGTCAAGAATAAATCCCAACCAGGGTTGTGGGGAATGTAAGGAGCTTAGTCTGTAATTAGATAAGGCAGGGCCATTATCTTCCGTTTCCAGCCTTGCTCTGATCTATGTCCCAGCTCCAGAGACAAGGGTTTGCCTTGGACCCAGTCTGATATAGGGTTCAGTGGGTTCCTGGGCCGATGTCCTGCCTGTGTGCTTTCAGGAACTCCAGTCCATCCAGGAGTTGCTCTGTCTCTTGCCCTAACAGTACACTGTACCCTTTTTTCCCCATGTTGCTGCTGGGATTTCCCATGTTGTGCCTGGCTGCCTGACCTGCGGGGATGCCCACAGACTGCCACATTCCTCTCCTTGTTGTCTATTGCTGGGCTTCTCTAGGCTGGCCCTACTTCAGCAATACTCACTGTGGTCCACTTGCCTTCTACTGGTCCAGTTGCACTCCTGCCAACGATAAGAGATGGTGGTGCCCACAGTGAACGGCTCTCCAGCGTGTACTCACAGACCTCAGCTCCTCCATAGCCTATAAGCCCTGAGCCCCTGTTTTTGCAGGTTGGGTACCAAAAATGCCATTCCATAGGGCTCCAAGGGCCTGTTACTTCCCCATTGCCTTCCAAGGAAGGCAGCCCCAGTCAGCTTCTTGCAAATGAATGCTAGGTGTTGTGGTCTGGGACCCTGCTCCTCTGACCATATATGGTTGGACAGGAATCAGAACTTGAGCTCAAGAAAGCTGCCCATGGGCTGGAGATGAATTAGGTGCTCATGAGCCACGCTGGTGATAGGATTGTACCTGGGAGGGGATTGCATATTGGACAGCAACTAGCTGGCCCAAACAAATCTTCCGTCTGGTGAATTTTGAAAATGAGGCAACTTATAGAAGTCGGGCAGGAAAAAGGAGAAAAAGGCAGAGGACAGGGACAAAGGGATGCCTCCTTCTGAAATGGGGAAGACACAGCTCCACAGCCAGGATGGGCCTTCCTGAGTGTCCTATGTCAGGCTGTTCCCCACTTTGCCCTGACAGTCTCCTCCTGAGGCAGGTTTTCTCATTTCCCATCTCCTGAGGTCACCCTAAACAAGGCTTTGCTCTGATCCAGCTCTCAGAGATGAATGATTGCACCCAAAGGGAACTGGAGGAAAAGACTGAGGTAGATGGAGGAAGGTTTCTTCAGATTCTCTTGGCCCACCTAATGATTCCAGTAGCTATGGAGATAAAGACTTATATAATGAAGATGTGGCCGAGAACTCAGAAGGATTCCTGATTATCAAGGTCAAAAGTCAAGGAGACCTTGTTGGCCTGGTAGAGGGACCAAATTAAATGTGATGACACTCAAAGTAGACAGATGGAAAATGTTCCCTCCCCCTTGATGGCAGCATCCTGCCATACTACCATTCTTTTGAAAAAAATACTTGATATGTCTCACTGCCCCTATGAAAACTGCCTGTAGGGTGAGGGAGATGCTCCAAAAGGAAAAAAGCAAAATACCTAAATCATGTAGTAATGAGAGTATGACCTCTAGTTGAGCCCCCACAAATGGTCTAGGGCAAAGTTATGCCCAGGATGACCCATGGGGCCACTCTGGTAGCCAGTGACGTTTTTCATGGGAGGAGTAAGGGGCTTATGACATGCAAACATCATTCTGATTAGATGTTCATCCTGTCTCCTTCCTCTCTTTCTTCCTTCCTTCGTCAAACACTCACTGGATACCCTGGTCTCGTAGGTATTTGGCCTAACGGGGGATAAAAATCCAGAAAGGTTTCATGGAGAATCTTATAACTTGAGGAAAAAGGAGTTCAGTTTTGTCAGGCCTGCTTAGGAGGTGGGGGTTGGTGGTTTGCAAGAGTGGTGAGAATTTTACATTGGCTGAAGTTAGGGAAGTGCAGGCAGGGAGGTTGCAACCACACACTGGAAGACATTGCATGCCCCCCAAGGACTATGACTTTTATTCTGAGGTCAATTATAAAAAGTTTCCAAGCAGGGGCCAACACAATAAAATCTGAGATTTGATAGATTACTCTGCTATCAGGATGGAGGACAGAGTAGAAAGGAAAAAAATCAAGGCCAGGAAAAAGTCAGGCCAGTGAGCCAGAATGATAGCTTCCTTTCTCATTGCTGGCAGAAACTACCTTCTAGGTAAGAGGCTGAATACATCAGGCTTCCCAGCCTCCTTTGCAGCGAGATTATGGGTATGAAACCTGAACTGGCCAATAGACTCTGTGGGAGTCCACTGTGCTGAAGCTTCTAGGAAAAAGTTTCCTCCCTGTTAAAAAGAGACAATTGAGGAAGAATATATTTTCTTTTCTATTTTTAAACTTTGACTTGTGTTACTGGGATTCATGGCAGTTGTCTGTTGTTATTGTTGTTGTTGTTAGGGTCCAGAACCCTGGAAAGCCAAGTGAATCAAAGTGAGGCTGACCCAGAATCCTAACATCATTAGTAGCCAACTTAATCAGGCCCAGAGTTGATGCTTCCTGCCTGCCCACCCTGGAGTAGAAGTGGCTAACATGACTGAGGGCCGTTTCAATCTTATGAGGTTATTATGAGAAGTTAAAGACTCAACACATGTTTTATCTGTCTATGTAATACATGTACCACATTATTGGTATCTCTTATGTATAATATAAACCACAAATAGAAGATATCTATACCTTATGGATAAGGAAACAATGCACAGAATAACTTGGGTTCAGATAATGCCCAAGTCCATGCAGCTTGTCAGTGAAAAGACCAGTATACAGCATTGTACTTGGTTAAAGCTTTATTGGTTGGGCATCCTTATACCTGAAAGCTAGGGCATCCTGACTGATGGAGGAGGCTACTGCTATAGTCCAGGAAGGAGGCCAAGCCCTGAAGTAGGCCACCAGCCCTGCAAGAGGAAGAGCAGATAGTTAGACATGGCAGACCTGGTCAGCATTGGTGCCCTGCTGGCTGTGAGAAACACAGAAGAGGGAGGAGGAAGGGTAATTCCTGAGTGTGGCAAAGTGGTGGTGGTGACAGAGAAGCAGTTCTTCTGAGGAAGATGAGTTTGGCTTGGGATTTGTTGAGGCTTCCCCATGACACTGGGTATCTTGTGGTCCTTGGAAGCTCTGTGTGGGAGAAAGGCCAGAGTCTGAGGACTAGGATCTTCTGACATAGACAGTGAGTCAAAGCGAGGCAGTTAGACAAGGTGACCCAGGCCTGGTGGGGAGGAAAGGAAGAGAGGCCTGACAAGGGTCCTTGGGGAGCAGCCAGCTTTCCAGAGGTGCCTAGGGAGTGGATCTGGAGCAAGAGACAGAGGAGAATGTGGGTAGAAAGGCAGGGGTGAGGCTCCTCTGGACCGAGCTCTGTCGAGGGGGAGAGGTCAGGGCAGACTGCCAAAGGCAACCAGTGGGAGCCTCTGGCAGATGCAGGGAAGAGCAGGGTAGGGATCTGGGAGCTGAGGGCTAAGCAGGGCTGGCAAGTGAGGCTGAGTAAGCGTGCAGTGTGGACCATTCTTCACACTGTTGGAAAGGAAGTTGAGAGTCTCAAGGTGGGAGGATGAGCTCAGGGAGGATGGGATGCTGTTCAGGAGAAGGACTTCTGCGCATCTTCATCGTCCGTAGAGGCAGGAAGCTGTGGGCTCTACACTCGGGTCTTTTTGCCTTAGGTCTGGTCACCTGCTGGGTAAAGAGTGGGTGGGAAGAAGGCTGTGGTCAGGGGGATCACAGAACTGAAGGTTTTCTGATGGTGCAGCTGCTGAGTCGCCAGGGCCTCTCACCTCCTCCCCAGGTGAGCCAAGCACTTTCTTCCCTCTCCTTTTCCTCTTGCCCCTCACTGTGTAGGACCCAGGGGCTTGTGTGAGCCAGTCAGCCCATGGTGTTCTTGGGAGCTAGAGGCCTCTGGAAACAGATCCTAAAGCTGCTGGGAACAGCCAGGAACACTCAGAAGGCTGCTTCCACCAGGCCTCCTTCCCAGGTTGGT
>VMDO01015666.1:39288-50599 GCA_007922755.1 Pedetes capensis
TTTTTTTTTTTTTTTTTTTTTTTTACTTTTTGAGACAGGGTCTCACTAAGTTATGCAGACTGCCTCTGGTCTCGAACTTGCAATACTCCTGCCTCCACCTCCCAAGCTGCTGGGATTACAGGCGTGCACACCGCACCCAGCTAGCCCTTGCTGCTTTTGGATGACTTTGGTTGCTCACTCTGACCTTGGCATTTCCAGAGCAAGTAGGTGTCTGTCCATGAAGATGGCTTCCCCCACGGTTGAAGCCCTCCAAACATGGCTCATCCAATCGAGGCACATTGAGCAGGGATGGGACTGAGAGCCATAAGGCTGAGCACAGTCCTCATGAAGAGGTGTTCAGATGGGAGGCTATGGGAAGGTGTGACATCCTTCCTGATCCTGGCTTCTGTCCTTGCAGCCCAAAGCTTGGGCAGGCCCCATGCCTTTGTAGCTATCCTGGCTTGGGGGATGCAAGAAAAAGAAGATGGGTCCCCAGAGCCCAACCTCTTAGGCACCTCCGAGGGGAAGCCCTTGTGGGTGGGGCAGAACAGATGCCTCAGCTCTGGAGCTGCTGGTCCCTTCTGCCTCTCACCCCACACCCTCTTTTAAGGAGAGACAAGGCCCTTGGGGCCACATACTTCTTATGTTTGGAAATGACTTATGCAGAAAGGACTTCACCTGATGGTCTGGGTAGGCTCTGGAGGCATACTGCTTGGATCCTGGGTTCAAATCCTATCTCTTCTACATGTGGCAGCAGAGTAACTGTGGGCATGTTTTAAAATCTGTCTGAATTTCCATTTCCATTTGTAGAATGGGGCTAATAGTTGTACCAACAGCATGGGGTTGTCAAAAGGATTTAAATGCGGTGATCCGTGAGCTGGCACATTGGAAGGCCCCATCATGGTCCGCTGTAGGGTTTTAGCCCTTGCCGCTCCTGGCAGGCAGCCCCTGGCTCCTGTCTGCACAGGGCACTCTCCATCCCAGGGAGGACTAGGGAGCAGACAGACAGGAGACAGTACATCCTGGATTCCCCCCAGGCTGAGGACGGAATGTGCGTGTGTTCAAGTGGAGCTGATCCGTGAAGCAGACCCTGGAATGCACTGCGCTCATCTGCTGAATCCCAAATGGAAACAAATACACATATTCTTTATAAACAAAGACAGTGTCTTTAAAAGAGAACAAACCAAGGAGCTGGTCTGAACTGGAACTGAAGCTCTGGGGTTTCTGATGACTTTCTTTCAACCTAAACAGAGCCCCTCCAATTCTCCGCAGAGACCTGACTTTCCCCTGGCCTGGCTGCCGGTGGCTGCTTGCTCCTCCCTCTCCGCAGTCCTGCCACGAGCCGGCCCTCTCCAGCGGTGGGGAAGTCTTCCAGAAGCAGCTGGGGAGAGAACACGTCCCTTGTCCTTGCGGGAGACCACATTTAGCAGCAGGTGCCCCCCAGATCCAAAACATGTGAGCCTGTGGGTAGGCGTTGGGGCACATCTGAGTGAGACCCTGCAGACCCCAGGGAAGGGCCATTGCACACCTTGTGCAACTTTGGAAAGGCGGAAGTCTCTCATGCCACATCCTCCCTCCTCCCAGGATCGTGAGCAGAGGTCCTCCTGGAGAAGCAGTCTCTCACTTTCTTCTGATCTGGCTCAGGCTCCCATTTCTAGTCTTTGCTCTGCCTTACTCCCACCTCTGTCCACCCGGGCCAGTGCATGGGCTATCCCAGTCCCTAATCCCACCCCAAGGCTCCTTAGGCCTTGCTTCCCACCTTCCCATGTGTCCCCATCTTCCCTTCCTCACAGGCCTCCCTCAGCTCAGACCCATCCTCCCTCATGTCACCCAGCCTCAGGAGCCCTTTTAGGTAGCAACTCCTGTCACCTACAAACATGATTGGATGCTCTAAGAGCCAGCAATCACTGGGAACACAAAGTCAGGTAAGTCTTGGTCCTGCCTGGGGAGCCTGTGGGCTGCTCCACGTGCCCCTCACTCCTCTTTGCCTCCCAGGCTGCACCCGCACCCTGCAGCCCCCGGCCCAACAGCTCTGATCTGGGGCAGAGGTGATTTCCACATTGCCCTCTGCTGCCAAGAGTGAAAATCAGGTTCTTTGGCAGCATTAGAACTTCTAAGCCCTGCCTTCCAGATCCTACCAACTTTCTGAGCACATCCTGCTCCAACAGGCAGCTTCCCAGCAGTGCTGGCTCGCCTGCACTCTCTGCTCTGGAATCTGCTGTTCATGTGCGAAGCCTCAGCCCACGGTTCCTTGCCGAGTGTGGTTTCCCTCCACTGGCTGCTCAGAAAGGCAGATTGCTGGACTCCCCTGGCCCATAGGCTCAGGCCATCTGGGCACAGGGAGTCAGCTCTAAAACCAGCTGCTTGGATGGTGGTGCTGGTGCTTGCTGCCTTTCCAGGAGCCCTGGGGTAAAATGAGGGTCAGTGCATAGTGAGAGGCTGTCTCTCTGGTCCCCACCTCTTCTGAAAAGCCCAGGGCTGAAGAAAATCCTGTTCTGCCTCAGGCTGCCTCCCCTGTGAGGTATTCTGCCTGCAGATGGGGTGCTAGACTCCACAGTGATGAGAGGGCTGCAAGCAGGAGGGAACCTCAGAACACTGGCTTCCTTCCTTAAAGGAAGGGTCTGGGGTGGCAAGAAGTGGATAAGAAGTCTCTAGGGTGGGATTCCATGCCAAGGACCTCCACCCTGATGGGAGAAAGGTATAGTCCCTTTCCTGGAGGTGAGGACTGGAGATCAGGCCTATGCATCAGTTGTTTTCTGAGAAGGTGACCCATGTGTGGCCTCACGGGGAAGGACCATCTCACAACAATTCCTGGGGTGATCATGACCATGGCCAATTAGTCCTCCAAGCCAATCATCATTTAGTATGAACAGGTAACAAGGATGTCACACAGATGTGCTGGGGGTGGTTGTTGACTACAGGGAGGTAGAAGGTGAGTCGCAGGAGGTGGCTGGCGTGGCCACTAGCAGCACTGGCACTGGTCTTCCCACGAGTGTCTGATGTCCAGGAGCCCAGGCCCCAGAGGTGGCCACTCTGCAGCCCCTCTACCCTGTGGCCTGGCTGGCTCTAATCTTGTCAGCATGAGTGGAGTCTGAGCCAGCAACAGTGTGGTCACTGACAGCGTGGGGAGCAGCAGGAAGAGAACAATGCATGACTCACAGTTCCATGCTTCGGTTGTGGGTTCTAATTTTAGGCCATTGTTCCGTCCCCCTCTGCCTTTCCCAGAATTCTAAGGGGCGTGGGGCCAGCTGGCCAAGATGGAGGCCAAGAAGGGGTGGAGCAGAGTTGGAGAGAGAGGCAGGACTGAGGTGCTTGCACTGGGGGCTGGTAGCAAGGCCTGGGTAGGCCTTGAGGCTCCAAGGAAAGAGGACCCTTAGGGCAAGGGTCTCTGCTGGCCTTCAGAGTAGCCTGAGGATTGAGAAACGGTGCTCTGACCTCTGCAACCCCTCTGATTACTCAGCTGTGTCATTTGAGCTACAGGGAGGAAGATCTGAAAGTCCTATAGCTCTGAGTCACTTGAGTAGGAAGGAGAGTGAAGAGCAAGTCTGAGAGAGGCCAGAGGCTCTGGGAGCTGGTATGTGGTTTCTAGTGTGGGTATGTGTCCCCGCCTGTGGGTCCTGAACCCAGCAGCTGGAGGGAAGGGTAAAGAGCTGCTTGGGGCCCCAGTCTCACCCCATCATCTTCTGAGCAACCTGCAACTGCTCCACTCCATGCATGGTCCAAGTGTGAGGGGGGAAATGTGAGGAGGGGTCATCGGGTAGGAAATCCATTGATGTACTTCTTCCTGGGACCTCAGTCATCGCTGTTGATTATGAATGGTGTGCAGAAGGCTGTTGGTGGGATCCTGCTGTCTGGATCTTGATGGTCATACATTTCTGGAAGGTTCTTCAGAACCCATATATCCCCAGAGCAGAGCATGGTGTGTGATGTGTATGTGGGGGAGGGGGTGGGTGTACCTGTGCGTGCACACTATTGCACGTGCACATACTGCACACAGTGATAGATGGGTTAAGTTCCCTCCCTGCATTGTGAATGACAGTTACACAGCCATGGTCCTACCTGAAACCAGCTGGGGTGTGAACTGTCTCCCCATCCCTTTTCTCTCCCCTCCTATCCCCTTTCTTCCCCTCTCTTCCCATCTCCTTTCCTGAGATGGTTCTTCAGGTATGCCTCGTACAAACAATGAAAGTGGGAATCAAGAGCCCTGGCATCCCAGCTCCACACAGATTAGATGTATAGCCCTGGCCAAAGAGCTCTGAAGCTGGCTCTTGACCCTGGGCAAGTTTCCCTGAAGATGAAGATGTCACCTATCCTCCTTTGCCTGATTCAAGCAGAGGGGCACAGAGGGCTGGGTGCCCCAGAATCCCATGAGGCTCAAGAGGCTGGTGCCCTTCCTGCCTCCTTCCTGATGTCCTTCCCTGAGTCCCCTGCTTTTAAATCCCCTCTTTCATATATGCTCTGTTGGCTATCAACACCTTCCTCATCATTTTTGATTAACCAGTTCAGCTCCTATTGGTCTTTACTCCATCTTCTTCCACCCAAATCAGAAACTTTACTTTGTCTCCTCTAATGAAAAGTCCCTCTCCCCCATTAATGTCCGATCTCCATTCCTTCTTGTCCCTGAAGACTTTTTGTTATGTATCCTAGCCCAAGAGATCTGCTCCAGCTCTTCAACACTACATAACAAACTATCCCAAAATATCAAAGCCTTAAAAGGTCCCTACCATTTGGTTATATCTCAGCATTTCATGGGTCAGGAATTGGACAGGGCTCAGGTAGATCATTCTGCTCTTTCTGTTGCTCACTGAAGGTACTCAGTGGGCCTTTGCTGGTGAAATGGCTGGTCTGGAAGGTTTAGGTTTCACTTGTGTGTCAGGTGCTTTTGGCTGGGACCCAGGGATCCAGATGGAGGCTGCTAGGCTGGGCTCAGCAGGGGCTGTCAACTAGAGTGTCTGCAGGTGGCCTTTCCAGCATGGCAGTTTCAGGGTAGGCATCTGGTCCACAGCCTCAGCTGAGGCAGCTCACATTCAAGAGGAGAGAATTAAGACTCCACTTTTAATGAGAGGGCTATCAAAGACCTTCAGATATCTTTCATCTGCCATACTTTTGTTCAAAATCTTGAGCTGAGGCCTCTCACTTTTCCCTTGGAGATATACTATTACCTTGCAACACTTTCTAGGTCCTTAATGGCATTAGCTTTCCCAACTAGGCTGTGCACTCTCTCAGGGAGGGAGGAGAGAAAGGTCTTAGCCAAGTGCTGCAGGCCAAAGATTATACTTGGCAGATGCTTAAGAAAGACTCTAGGAGAGGCCCCCAGGAGCTGGAATGAGGGTTTCATAAGTCAAGCATCATACTGATGATATGTTAACCATGAACTGTTTGTTCTCCAGGCACCGGGTACAATCATGGGACTGTGAAATCCTAGCTCAGGGTCCTTGCCAGGGAGCAGAGATGTGGCACCCAGGCATAAGAGGTAACAACCACCTGGTCAAAGTGGGAAATGCACCTCCTATTTTGTGGTTCTCACTCATGGCTTTCAGCTGCTACAGGTTTGAGATCATCAGACTGAAGTCAGATTGAAGCTTCTGTTTTCTACCTGCTTCGGTAATGGGGAGCTGTGTGGCATGAAGGGCCAGTGTGGACTTTGGGGTCCCAATGCTTGTGTTCAAACCCAGACCCAGTGTTTGCTGTTATGCAATCAGGGCAAAGTTACAGATTCTCTCTGAATTGTTTTTCTTTAAGCTAGCACAGGAAGTAGCACCTACTACTTCATCCTACTGTTGAAACAATGAAATAAGATAATGAAGGTTGATAGATGTCATTATTGTTGGGATTGTCTTCAATGGCTAAGATCCAACCTGGGGGAAAATGGAAAGAAGAGGAAACAGAAAAAAATTCAGGAAGACTAATAATTGCCGAGAAATATGCCATTAAATATACAAAATAAATTTTTATGACAATTTATGTGACTACAGTACAAGTCTATTTTAAAAACCTACCATCACAAACGTCTGCACCTTATTTAAACATGGGTTTCATTTTGACAAACATATATATATATATATCTCATTTTAAAAGTCTAGTAATTCTACCCTTCACTTCCCCTGAGTCACACTTCTAAGATGCAACCACTTCCATTCTTTCTATGATATTGGTCTCCATATTTTTAAATTCTTCTTGTACTGCCATTTTTGGGGGGAGACTTAGAAATTATTGTTAGTTTCTGGGAAACCTCCTATTTTCAGCCCCACCTAAATTCTTCCTTTCAGAAGTACCTGGTATTTCTGATTCTTAGAATTTCAGGGGCTCTGAAGTTCAATTAACCTATCTTTGGTTTTCCCTAACAAATTATTTAAGTTTTAGCTTTCCCCAATATGTTGTAAGATGTCATTCAGCAGTCTACTTATCACTTACCAATATTTTGTGACTGTTTTCTTCAGGTCCTGCCAGATCTTGGAAGCTAAGCAGTGTCGGGCCGGGCTAGTACTTGGATGGGAGACCACCTGGGAACACCAGGTGCTGTAGGCTTGGGAGAAGGACCTGACAACCCACTCCCAAAAATCAATCTGCCATTGAAAACCCTATGAATAGCAGAGAAACACTGACAATAGTGTTTTGCTTATTATACATAGGGTCATTATGAGTCAGACACTGACTCGAGGGCACCTAACAACAACAACTTCTTTTTTATTCATGCTTGTGAGTTTGTGCCTAAAAATTATTTTACTTTTGCTCTAGTGGAATTCTGGGGAGAGTTGTTCAGCCAGATATCTTTAACTGAAAGTCCTAGAGGGAATTATTTAGTTAATTTCTAGTGAGAAAACTCTAGCTCAAATGATGTGAGTTATGCAGGCACATAAGTGAAGGAACTCAAATCTAAATCTGATTCTAAAACTTGTGCTGTTTCTACACTTCCACACTTGCTTGACCCATAAGGCAACCATTCTCCCAATGAGTATTTAACATAAGACAATATAGGGTAAGCCAGGCGCAGTGGCACATGCTTGTAACCCCAGTGACTCAGGAGGCAGAGGCAGGAGGATCACAAGTTGGATACCAGAGGCATTCTGTGTAATTTAGTAAGACCCTGTCTCAAAAAGTAAAAAAAATGGACTGGGGGCTGCAGCTCAGTGGTATAGCACTTGCAAAGCATGCAAGCACAAGGCCCTGGGTTCAACCACCAGTACTAGAAAAAAAACAACAACACCACAATTTAGGGTAACAGGATTTGATGAAGGTTCAAAGGGGTGATGGAGAAAGGACTATATCACATTAAGTATTGGATGTTTCAATACTCAATTCTTCCACCACTAGGAGTTTATTACTCAGGTCCTCTTTCCTCTTGCTATTTCTCTCTACATTCCAAGTGACCTCATTTTCCTTCTCCCAAACTGCACATGAAAATTAAAAGTTTCACAGTTTTCTGCAGAACAATTTAGTTGTTTCTTCTGTGCCCTTTACATACCATAGAAGTAGCAGGAAGGTAAGGGATGAGGGAGGAACCATTTTTGACTCATAGAAAATTCAATTGTGGTTTAGGGTAAAATATTAAGTTTCTCGAAAAAGACCTCAAAATCATGTGACTGAGTACAACATATTTACCTCATGGAGGGGGAGTTAATGAAGCTCTCTGTTCTGGTCAATCATTCATGGAACCAGGGTGATGGCAGCTCTGCCAACTTGAGCATTGGTCTTCAAGGATGCTCCAGCATTGCTGTCTCAGCCAGCTGAAAGTATATGGAGGAGTGGAGCAGGGGCATGGATCAGGTGGAGCAGGAACACATATTACTGCTGTTCACATTCTGTCATAAGCCTGGCCACATAGCTGTGCCTTGGGAAAAGGGAAGATGTGATACCAGGCTGACATCACACTTCGCAGAGAGAACTCACACTGTGGAGGAAAAACAGATGGCATTTTAGTGGACAGTTAATGCTTTCTGTTACAACTATCAGGATATTATTAGACCAGAATGGAAATTATCTTCCTAAATGAAATGCTGCCTTCTGGAAGGCAAGGTGGTTCATACAATAATTGTATTTTTGAAATACCATTTTTTCTTTATGGGATTTCTATTAATCCATCCATCTACCCCCCTACCCTTAAAATACCTGCATTAGCTGTCAAAGCATAGAAGGAACAATCAGTCAATCAAGAACTTACTGGATAGAATTGGAAGTTGTGTTTCTCCATATCTTTGCCCCTGCAAAGCTTTCTCATCCTATCTCTACCATACCTCCAGTCAAGATCTGTTCAACTTTACTTTTAGTTTGATATGAACTCAAGAGTATTGAATATGCCTTTTCCCATTGTATGTGCCTCCTATAGAACTCCTCTCTGCACCTGTGTTCTGATAGGCTCCCTTACGAAAAAGGTGTCTTGGGGTTTGACAATCATTGGAATTAAGAGAGGCAGAACAAGCTATGTCTTACATGTGAAGTAAGTAGCCTACATTCATATGCCAAGTGATATAAAGGAGGAATAATCTGAAATCAGAGTCTAACAGTATTGAATTTAACTTTGGAGTGTCAGTTATGGATAAATGAATTTACCTTTTTGGCAGGATCCAGGTACTTCTTTTTCCCATCACCTCTCAGCTCTGCATTACTCTGAGTTGGTTTCTTTCTCAGATGGGCTGTCAACATAGTGGCCCAGGTGGCTACTAGCAGCTACAGGACTTCTGTTTTCTAATAGTTTATCAAAATGACTCCCATTTGCCTTGTGTTAGTCAGTGCCTATCACTGAATTGATCATTTGACCAAAAGATCACTATGCTTTCATCATCACGTATCTGTTCCCCTTTGGGGTCTTGGAGTCGTGTCATCACCACTTAGTCCACACTGAAAGGAAGAGATGGGTACAAAACATGACAAAACAAAACACACACACACACACACACAAATACTGTTTGCTTACCTGACCTAATTATTATTCATATGGAAAGCAACATAGACACAATTGGTACTGTGGGTTGAACCCAGGGCCTTGCGCTTGCATGCTCTGCAAGTGCTGGGCCACTGAGCTGCACCCTCAGCCCGTTTTTACTTTTTTTGAGACAGGGTCTTGCTAAGTTACGCAGACTGCCTCTGGTCTTGAACTTGCGATCCTCCTGCCTCTGCCTCCCAAGCTGCTGGGATTATAGGCATGCGCCACCGTGCCCAGCTACAGACACAATTCTTAGATTTGCCTGTTTTCAGAAAGTAAACCATCTATTCTGAAAAACTGTTTGAGAAAATAAAACTGAGAGATGAACATTAGGAACTCTAATATGGAAAAATGTGCTATAACACAAATGTTTGTATATATACTATCTTTTTTTTAAAAAAAAAAGAAAAATCTTAAATGGTGGCAGAATACAAAACCATAAATCTTGGAGTTAATGTATAAATTATTGCTAGCAGCATAGCCAGAAATCTAATAAAATGAAAAAGCAAACTCTTTAGAGAACTAACCAAGACAGAAAGAAATTTGTAGTAATCACCTAGACTAACACTTTTGGTTAGTCCAATGAAAATCCTCACATTAAGTTATGTCAGGAAGGGAGAGAGATGTAAGGGAGACTAAGAGCAACCCAGAGCCTGTGAGGACAAACAGGAACCCCAGTCTATTGCTCATGCCTGTAGTAAGTTGGCACAAGCTGCATAGCAACAGACCAGAATTCTAAGCAGAAGGAGACACAGTGGGAGTTGAGGGCCTGGCTGCTGCCCCTACCAGCCAGGTCAGCCAGAAGATGCTTGACAGCTTGTGAACTCCAGCAGTACCTGGCCCTCCACTGACCTTTGGTTTAAACATATGTCTGCTCTTTCACTCTTGTCTTCCAAGCCCCATGTCAAATTCTCTGGGGATCAACTCTAACCCACAACCACGTGAGGAAGGAAAATCTGTGAAATGTTGTTCTTGCAGCTTAGTTGTCTCAGGATAAAGCTAGCACAATGATTAAATAAGAGAGAATAAAAGCAAAATGCATTCAGTGGCTAAATTAACAAAATGTATTTAATGAAAGTAAAAGAAAAAAATTAATAAGTACAAAATCAAAATGTAATAAATTAGGAAATGAAGCCTCAATATACTTAACTGGTAATATGTCTTACCCAGAACATAGCTAGTGACATTGGGTGTATCCTTTTTAAGGATGTATAAGTATTTCTTTCTGTCGTAAGTGGTTTTACGTTTTAGTTTAAACCTTTCTTAAAATATTTTGTCTATTTTGGTTTCAAAATATATATTTATTAACACTTATAAACAGAATTAGCATGTACAAGGTGAATGTAAATACATTACTTGGGTCTGTTACACCCATACATCACCAGTTAAGTGTTAAACAAATCAAAATATTTATTTGTATAAGGGATAATAAAAAAGACTTTTAGCAGTGTTAATAAAATAAAAAAAGATCTCACAAAATAGTATGAATAAGAAATAACACAAAATTCTAGAGATTTCTAAAGAAAAACAGCAACAAATAATTGGAAATTGAAATTTAAAATACTGGTTACAAGGGAATTATAACCTTAATAATCAAGGATAAAAGTAACAAATTATGTGCAAGACATGTACACTGAAAATTACAACATATTGCTGAGAGAAATTAAATACAACTAAAATAAATAGAAAGATATACCATGTTCATGAAATAGAGGAGACAATATTAAGATTTCAGATGTCCCCCAAATTATTGATAGATTCAAAACAGTCCAAATAGAAAATCCCAGCAGGATTATTTTTTCAGGGGGGAAGAGGAAGATGGGATGGAAATTGATAAACTAATTCTAAAATTTATATGGAAATGTCAAAGACCTCCAATAATCAAAACAATTGTGTAAAAAAGAATAAAGTTATAGAACTTAAACCATTTGATTTTATGACTGCAAAGCTATAGCAATTGAGAAAGTGTGGGACTGGTATGAGGTTTAACATACCTATCAATGGAATGTACATGGTCTGTGGACTTTCCACAAAGGTGTCAAGGTGATTCAATTGAAATACTCTTTTCAACACAAGGAAATGGAACAACTGAATAACTATATACAAAAAAACAAACCTTGATTCTTAACTCACTATTAATATGACATTGATTATAGACCTAAATGTAAGAACTAAAATAATAAAGCTTCTAAAAGAAAAGAAAATACTTGTGACAATAGGTTAGACAAATTTCTTAGGACTCATAAAGTGCAAAGTGTAAAAAGAAAAGAAATACTGAATTGGAATTCATTAATATTAAATCTTGCTATTTGAAAGACATTGTTAAGAAATTTAAAAGATATACTATAGACTGGAAGAGATATTTGCAGTCCTCTATAAAGAGATTTTTAAAATAATAATAAGAAAACA
>VMDO01015667.1:0-50418 GCA_007922755.1 Pedetes capensis
GCTGGTTCTTAAGATTCTAAGAAAACCAACCAACTTCCTCTCTCTTTCCTCACAGTGGTTTAGGGGAGCTTCTCCTTTCCCTACCAAAATTTAAAACTTTAAAATATCAATTTACTATCACAAAGAAACTGAATATATTATTTCTAATTACCCTGTTTAAAAAATTCACCTTCGCCTATTCCTTCAAGAGGCAATTCTCATGGTCTTCAAGCCACTCAAATTTGACAAACTGGTATTATTCATATTCCTACTTTTGATAGGGCTGAGTTTAGCTCAATTGGTGGAGCACTGCTCTGCTCTCTCTGAGCCCATGGCTTCAATCCCCAGCACTGAAAAAATGGGAAATGGACTTGGCAGCTCACTCCCTAGAAAAATCTTGACACAATTAGCCATTGAAAACTCTATGAATAGTAGAGAGGCACTGACATAGTGCAGGGCATGGCACAGGGTCAGGGAATGTTTCCTTCTGTTGTACACAGGGTTGATATGAGTCAGACCTGACTCCACATCAACTAACAACAACGACAATTAAAAAGAATAGGGATAGTTCAAAATTAAGTGATCTTGTGGACTTCCAATTTCTAAGAATAAGGACACAGTCTGAGAAAGCTACTCAGCGGCACATGTGGAATATTTCTTAGGGGTAAAGGATTACTTGTATGAGAAAAATCAGGGAGTTGGAAGGAGCCCAAAGCAAGGAACTGACACATGTTCACCTAAATCTCAGGGTTTCTATGAGCTAGCAATGGTCATTTGTCTCACTATTTTCTGGGGAGGTGTATCCATTAAATTCCACAGTTCTCATCTTGCTATTTATATTGAGTTGGTGGGGCCTGTGTAATTTATCTTTTAGTTTATATCTCTTCATATCAACAGGAGCCCAAAGTGTTTTACCCACATGTGGACCTGATTTAGATCATGAAATGCTGCACTTTGAGCCTAATACAATAATAGAATAAAACTTTGAATGTCACTGGGAATATCAAGGGTACTTTTTACAAAAGATTAATTTAATTTGTGGCTGGCATATCACTGTGATGGACTAAAGATGACCACTTTCTATTGCTTTTGCTATCAACATGTGGAATTTATCTCCTTTGCCTCCTGAATCAGAGTTGGCCTTGTGGAAGCTTAAGAAACAGGACACAGTGCCAGTCAGTGACAGACTTTTAAATAGGATTCATGGCATTTATCTCCCTCCTCCAGGATTTCTCACTCTTGGAACAGTTTTTCTTGGACGTTGGTCACCATGATATGAGAAACCCAAGACACATGTATAGAACACATGGGGATGTTTGAATTGATAGCTTCAGCTGAACTCCCTGCGAATTACCAGCATCAAATACCAGCCCTGTGAATGGGCCATGCTGGCTTTCTCAGCATAACTTGGTTCACAAACAATTCATCCAAAACCAGTTTTATAGGAAGTAACAAAGCCATAGTCTATCCCAACCAACACTAAGAAATACTTGTTTTATTACGACACTAAATTTTAGGTGTCATCGAGTCAAGGCCGACTCATAGCAACCCTCATAGCGTTTTCAATGGCTGATTGTTTCAGGATTGCCTAAGGAGTAGATTGCCACTTCTCCCATTTTTGCAGTGCTGGGAATCAAATCAGGGACCTCAGAGACTGCAGAGCAGTGCTGTACCAACTGAGCTAAATCCCTGCCCCTAAATAGAGAACTGAAATAGGAGTCCTGTGTGTGTAGGGGTTGATGAAGCCAGGAGAATGGATGAAATGTAATAGGTAAATATGTGGTATGGAAGAAAATAGATTTAGAATCGAATCCTAAGAAATCTAAAATTGCTAGCTAGAGGAACAGCAGCCAACAACATAGTCTGTGAAGTACATTCTAAAGGTAGACAGAAATCCTGGAGATTATCATGACCCATGAGCCTATGGAAGAGAGAGGTCACAGAGTCGAGTGCTAATGAGAGATCAAGTAAGATTTAGCTGATAATTGCTTATTAGTTTAAATGACATAAAAGTTAAATGTTGTCTTAGCAAAACTAGATTTTGAAATTGATGAATAAGGCATATTAGAGTTAGAAATAATTGGAGAATAAAAGATGAGAGAGAGAAACATAGTATAGATTCACCTGAAGAGCCAGGAAAGTTGGCATGAATTTCAAACTCTTTCTCTTGGTCAATCTCTCTCTCTCTCTCTCTCTCTCTCTCTCTCTCTCTCTCTCTCTCACACACACACACACACACACACACACACACACACAAACACACACACACAGAGAGAGAGAGAGAGAGAGAGAGGTACAGAGATACAGAGAAAAAATAAATGGTAAAAGATTTAAATTGCCTTCAAATTATGGCAAGGAGAAAAGAAGTATAAAAGACAGGGTAAGAGAAAATGTGGGTAATACTTTACTCTTTCCAGAAAGAATCCTAAAACCACAGAGCATCCATTTAGGCACTACCTATGTCCATTGTCCAAACACACAGTAACCTCAAAAGAACATTTGCTATAAAGTAGACTTTGTAATAACTTAACAGTATCATGGTTCCAAAGGAAATTATTTACTGATGTATCCAAATGGTTTTGTTAAGATATATGAAGTAGAACCTATAGTAGAAATTTAATCATAAAATTTTATAGATTAAAAATTATCTTTTAAAATATGAGTCATTTTTTCCTTCCAAGATAAACAGGAAAGTTTACTTTTTGGGTAACTGCTCCTGTATTTTGGAAAGTATTTACTTGAATAATATTCTGAAGTAAGAAAATATGTACCTACTAAAGTGAAAGAGTACACAAAATTTTTCCTTGACATGCTTCTGAGAACTATAGGATTATGGATAAACTCAGATAATGCAATCCCCAAATGTATGTCTGTTCATCAGTGAATTTATACATTTGCAGAAGAGCCTCCTGGAAACAGAATGGGCTGTTCTTTCTTTAAATGGGTTGTTATATTCAACTAAGATCAATGTGTAGGGAAGGAAACTGACACCAACCAGAAGGCCAGATTTCTAAATTTGGGGATCAAGATGAGGACTGAATAATTAGAGAGGAGGGCTTTCTGTGAACTTCATGTGGCTTGATGCAGGAAGTCCCCTGATCCAGCTGCCCTGGTGCTTTAGGGAGGAACCTTGGGGGAAAGTACTGCAGAGGCATGAAGTAAAAGATAATGTTGCACTAAGGACTAATAAGTATGCAGGGGAAAAGCAGTTTCTTAAAGAAATGCTTATCATAAAAGAAATGCATTCTCCCTTGTTCCTGGAAATTCCTTGCAATCAGAGGAAATCAGTATGATTGCACTTGAGTGAGTCAGACCACTGGCCCTATACCCTTCTTTTATGGTTTAGATATGAAATGTCTTAAAAAAGCTAATGTTCTAATGATTTGGTTAGAGGTGGTGGAATCTTTCGGAGATAAGACATAGTGGAATGAAAGTAGAGCATTGGAGTCATGCCCTTAAAGAGAATATTGGAGCTCTCTCTCCTTTCTCTCTGTCTATCTTTGATTCTCAGTTACTATTATGTTAATAGTCTTTCTCTACCACACACTACTGCCATGACTTACTGTGCCACTTCAAGCCCAAAACAATGGCCCAAGGGACCAAAGACTGAAAGTTTTGAAACCATGAGCCAAAATACACTTTCCTTGCTTTAAATTGATTTCCTCAGGTATTTTGTCTTAGTGACAGAAAGGGGATTAATGTATCCTCCTTTGTTCTGACTCTCTAATTTCCACTTGTTCCAAATTTTCATCATTGAGCCATTTCCCTAAATATTTAAAGTAGGTTTTCAGGAAATTAATCAAACAGAGGATTTTCATTCTGTTGTCTTGCCACTTCCAGGACTTGGAACTTTCAATTTTCAGAGAATCACAAGGCATAGGATAAATAACTTATAGAACTAGTTTAAAACAGCAGATAAAATAATTTGTCTCTAAGATAATCTTATGAAGCTAATCGCATAAGCCAGGGAAGATTATTTTCACAATGCATAAGCAACAGTTGTTCATTTCCACCTGCTGCAGTTAAAGAAAAGTAAGCAATAAGGAACACTGACAAAATACGTAGTTCTTTCTAGCAATCAAATGTCCATTCATTGATTCTAGCCCAAGCAGAGAAAATCAGAAAATTTCCATAAGCTCAATGAGTTTCCAAAATATATCTTTGTGCTGGCTCAATTCCTACCAACTACCATACTGCTTAAACACCTTCAATATTTTGAGGATAACTGCAAGTGTTTTCAAAGTTAAAATACGTGTGTTAAAAATATGTGCTAGATAACATTTTTCACTTAGTGCTAAAGGATTTTAATTATGTGTCCTAATTGGTACTGTGGGTAAAAAATAACAACAGAATTGTAAAACCATTTGTGCTCTCTAGCTGACTTAGCATCAAATCCATAAATGAGAGAAATTTTCTAAATATTAACCAAAGTCATCTCAAATAAAAATGAAGACCTGATGAGGAGATGGAATACTATTTATCCTGACTTGATGATTACATACAATGTACATGTACTGAAATTTCACACTGCATTCCATAAATGTTAATTTTTTTAATATTTAAAGAGGGAAAATGCTAACTACCCTATTTGAATAGTACACACTGTATACATGTACTGGACTCAAGCGAATAAATGTATACAATTAAAATACTAAATAAGCAATACATAAGATAATTAATAATAAATTAATAAAATTAAGCCAATCAATTTCTAAATTGTAGAAAGTGTGCACTTAGAGCAGTGGTTCTCAACTAGGAGAGATTTTGCTCACTGAGATACATTTGGAAATATCTGAAGAATTTTTTCTTTGTCACATTTGAGGGGCAGCGTACAACTGACATCTATTGGATAGAGTGCAAGAATGCTGCTAAATATCTTATAATACACAGGCTAAACCTTCCAACAAAGAATTATCAGCCTAAAGAGTCAATGATACTAAATTTGAGAAATTCTGAGTTGAAGTTATAAAAGAATCCAATTTCTTTTCCTTTATTTTTGCAGTTACCTCTGGTTTGCAATAGTAAAATCATAGTATCAAAGTATCGGAAGAAGTCATTACAATTCTTTATGATATCCAGAGAATGTAGGTGCAAATTACTAGGTATATACGAAAACAATGCTAGATCATTAAGAATTTAAGTAAAAGGTAATTATCTAAGGCAGTGGAATATGTGTACTGCTTGACCTTTTAGATAAACTTGAATTTCAAGAATACCCAAAATACATGAATAGCTTGAGTTTAAAAATAAACATTCTAGTATGTTTTAAGCATCTTACTTTTATTAGGAAAATACTAAATAAGGTATTGAGCTATTTAGCAACAAACTGACTCCAGATTTTTATCTGAGCCTAACATTCCAATGTAGTTTAATGTACTAAACTAAATGAAGTTAATACTAGAGATTAACATAAAAGATATGCATTTAAATTAAACTTTATTCAGTTAAACTTTATGAAATTGTTCCCTACGTCCATTATTCTGTTTTTGCAATCATCTATACCCATCTGCCAATACCCAAAGGCTGAAATAAGGGGGAAAAAGATTGTAGAAGTTCAATAATCTCAAATGGCCCAATGGGAACCACCAAATTTAAATACATAAAGGAAGCAAATTGACCCTGGGAATTTTATCATGTAAGAGGCAACTAGTCTTGAAAAATGTCCCTGCTGCTGAAGAGAAGAAAAATCTTTCCCTAGCAACATCTTTGATTTTCTAGTTTTTTCATTTAAAGAAAAAGCTATGTCTAAAATATTTGGAACAGCCTGTATAGTCTATGTATTTTATGATATACAGACATGTGCTTTGGGAATGAAATTATATCTGTAGCTCATGATACTCTTAGAAACACAAGTGGTTGCTGGCATGATTCACTTCATCACAGCTATAGGAGTCACAGTGGTTTTCATCTTCAGGATCACCCAATGATGGAGAGTTTCTGCTACTTCAAGTCTCTGATTTGTACATCCTGTTTTAAAGGCTCAACTGATTAGTTTATGCCCATCCAAGAATAATTTCTCTTTTAACTAATACAAATCAACTGATTAGGAAACTTAACTGCATCTGAAAAAAATCCCCTCACTTTTGTCTCATAATCTAACTTCTGTCATAACATCTGTTATATTCACAGGTTCCATGTATAGGAAAAATATCAGATAACACAAAGTTTTAAATACCAAGAGGAAGAAATGACAGGGCCATCTGTAGACTCAACCATGATGGAGAATTTTAAAGGAAACAATATATGGAGTAGAGAACTCAAAGGGGAGGAGTAAATTTTATAAAAGCACCTTAGACCCATATTAGCGTATTTCTGGAAGGCCTACCCATTGCTAGTGTTCTAATGTGAAAGATTACCATGTCACTGACTGCATTCTTCACATTGTTTTACCCAAAATACGTGTCAGTTAGTTTTACTGAGACTAAGATCAAAATAGGCCATATTTTCATTCAGTTATTTGCTGATGAAACTTTTTACACCATGTCTGAAGTGAACTTACAAGGAAATAGCAAGTATTTTCTGGCATGTTTTCAAATTTCTTAAAATAATGTTACTCTGGAATTTTCTTCTAATAAACATTTATACTCATTATTGTAACCCAGGAGAGTAAAAATATATTGTGACGAGCCAGGCCTATAATAAAAAAGTATCTTAAGAAATGGAGATCAGCCGAGCTCAGTGGTGCAAGCCCGTAATCCCAGTGGTTTGGGAGGCAGAGGAAGGAGGATCACAAGTTTGAGACCAGAGGCAGTCTGCATAATTTAGGGAGACCCTGTCTCAAAAAGTAAAAAACAAATGGGCTGAGGGTGCAGCTCAGTGGCCCAGCACTTGCAGAGCATGCAAGCAGGAGGCCCTGGGTTCAATCCCCAGTACCGGGGGAAAAAAAAAAAAAGACATGGAGATCAATAAATATAGATTATCCATAATTAAAATATTCAATAAAATTTGTCAGAATTAATTTCCAGTGACTATATTCAAGATTTCTAGTCATATTTTATCAAAATTTCTCTTCACTAAAAAGTTGCAATTTTTTTCTATTTATAATCATAATTTACATTTTTAAACTATTTTGGCAGTTATTAAATAAAACTTTTAAAATAATTTAATCTTTATACATACTTCAACAAAAGAGGAAGAAGTGAAACAATAGGAAATAAGTAATGAGGTAATGAAATATTATCTTACTATAATTAATTTTCTTAATATTTTTAATTCAGAAACACAAACCATAGAAAATGGCAGTGTAGACCAAAGTCTGTTCTTTCATTCATTATTGTTTTAAATTGCATATGTATACTCCTCAAATGAAAGTAGAGTCTCATTTCTGTATTTACAATGATGGTTTTTAGTCTATTGATTTGAAAAAATATTTTGCTTCTCTTTTCAACAGGAAGTATGAGATCATTGATAAACCTTAAGCTCATGTCTTGATAGAGCACTATTCTCTGTAACAGTTACACACAGTACATATTGCATATTTTAAATTATTTATATTTCAGAGGAAAGGGTTATCTAGAAGATTTATGAACTAGTGATAAAACTCCAGTCCACAAAACTAGCTGAACAGCAGACAAGTGGAATTTACCTCTGAATATTTATAGATCATTGCAGAATTAGGATAATAATGTAATTCTCCTAAATAACAGTGAAAATCAAGAGGAGTTCATTTGGAGAAATAGGATAACAGACCCAAGTTTCAAATCCCTTCAGATGAGGACATAAATCAGGCAATTAAAGATAGAATTTCATACTGAGGCACTTCTCTATTAGAAAGGGATGTGGGTTCTGGGAGGCATGCACTTAATCTGACTTATGTACACCACAGTGTTGTCCATGGAATGTACAAATAGCCCTGTGAAAAAGGTCAATCAAATGTGCAGTGTGACTTAGGATAAAATGCCTGGGATGGCTGACCAATTCAATTCATATCTCCTAGTGGAGATCCATAATGTTTCAATTCTTAATTATCTAGTCTTTTGTGCATTAAAAAAATGGCCAATAAAATGTCAGCTAAGAAACACACTGTTCATTCCTTTCAGGTTTATTTTAAACCTATTGCACTTAGGCTAGAGCTAAATCAATTTTTCATGAATATCTACCCTGGTAGATTGCACCTCAAGCCAGTTCAGATCCCCAGAGAATTTTAAAAAAGAGATTTATCAAGTAACAAGTAACACCTCAGGAAAAAGAAACAGGGTTTTTAATTGCTTTGTGCGCTCCATAATTGAAGGCAGGCACCTTCTTGAGGCGCTGGCTGCCAGGAGGAGTGAGACTCCACTTGGCCCTGCTTAATTAATCCTGTGATACAAACCTTCTGGCTTCAATTTTCACATTTCTGTCTCTTTTTAGAGGTGATAATAAAACTAAAAATTTATGTTGGTTACTGTATGACTATAACTGTGCCAACGGAACACAAATAAAACCATATGGGCAAAGGAGACCTTGTCTCTACATTTCTGCTTTCCTTGTGGAAAGAGGCACAGGGACAAGTTTTGTGTTCATAAGAAAAGGTAGGGAAAAGTGGTAGCAAGGTGGACATGTAGGTCACCCCTTCTTGTGAGTTTATTCTATTAAGTTGACTCATTGAAACATATGCCTTTTTTATTGACAGAAAAATTCTTGAAATAGAAATGTACACTCTGAAATGCTCAACGGCTCAGTGACTACATATCACTAAATTACACTAAAGCTTTTAATGAGAGACAAATTGGGCAGCTTAGCCTTTAAAAAAGCTGTCAGAGTGACAAGTGCAGGGTCTATTATCTTAATAGCTTACATATTAAGGCTACTATTGTACACCCTTTAGAACATCATCCATAACACCAGCCAACACGCCCAGTGGAGCTGCAATGTGCAGCGCATCCCACATCATGAATTAGTCCCATTATTGACACAGGTCAAAATTACTGTATTTTACTTTTTTGGAGAACTTTGATTTGTAACATGGGCTCATGGAATGATGGGTATATAAAGAAGAGGCAGTGTGAAAGATGTTCCATCAATAATACGTAGTTCAAACCAGTGCAAAATGCACAAAAGCATATGGATTTGTCCTAGGAGTAATTATGAGTTATGACATTTGTGTTATTTAAAATAAAATATGAAAAGTACTTAAAGTATACTATTATAAATAAGATTTAAGCAGGGTTTTTTTCCCATATAGCATTCATTCTTCCAATTTGAAATACCAATTGCAAAGTATTTTTGAAGATTCAAGTAAAAAACTGAAAGGTATATTATACCATGCTATTCATATATAATTTTATTTCTTTTGAATCTACGTTTACTTATTTTAAATAGAGTTTCCACCCTTTCGCTAAATTTTTAAAAATATGGGAGCCATCTGGTGGTCAACAATTATATTTTTCTTAAAAATAAAAACAGTTTTGTACTTAATACAAAATAAAGTGTTACTCTATTTTATGTTTTGGTAAGTTCTTTTTTCCTCGAAGTATCTTAACAAAAAACACTAATCCTCTATTCCCATAAACCTAGTTAGATCAATTCGGAACATCAAACTAACCTTTCAAATAACTATGTTGGCACTGAACATTACTCATTTCTTTTCACAAATATCAAGTGGATTATTCTTTCCATATATTTCTTCTGTGTGATAAAGCATAGTTTTAATCATACAAGTTAAGAAAAATATAAATATATCCTAAATGTTGTATAATATATGTGTTTTGATACTTTCTAAAATAAAGCAAGCAATTTTTATAGAATATTCCTCATAAAAGAAAAGCTTGTAGAACTAGGTTCAGAATTTCATGAACATTCATAGATATGGAATATAGCTTTAAAAGGAAAGATTGGAAAGCAAATGCCATAAAGGTTTAACTTCTGGCCAGTGATACATGAACTATCAGAACATAATTGATGTTAATTGAAATTCTGTATGGGCCTTGTTCATACAGACATAAGCACACAGACATAAGCTTCCAAACTAGTATACTGAATACATATGTATATTTACACAGATACATTGCAACTTTTAGTCTGTTATGAATATATTAATACATAACTATTTCACTTGAATCTCCATCTCATGACTAAACTGTTGTTTGCAGGTACAGTGTTGTAAACGTTTTGTGGTTATCCTTAAACTTAGTTAATTCTTTTCACTGCTAGCTAACATGCACTGAGTATTTACTCAATGGCAGGCTTTAGACTAAGAGCTTTTACACATGATCTCATTGATTCCATGTAAAATATTACTTCATAGGTACTATTATTTTCCCATTTAACTAATCAGGCATATGAAGCTCAGAGAAATTTCAAAATGTCAATAGGAGTGAGTGGACTTGGCCTGACTCCAATTTTGACTCCAACTCCTATGGGTTTCTTTATCATTCAGAATCTAAATGACAGCTAGTCACTCCAATCATGTGCAGTTTTTCTGTTTCTAACAATGTAGCTATGATGTCAATCAGTTTTCAATTAGTAGGTAAGGAACCAACCATGTAAGTCAAATCTGTTACTTATCTATCAAGACATGTAGAAGTAAATTAAAGGGAAGATCTCAGACCTCTGTGTAATTGTTAGCTGTGATTTATTCCATTGGCCACTCTTCTTTCTCCTCTTCTGGAATAAAGTCTTCACCTTCCCATCACATTCAGCTCTTTACTTACTACAACTCTGCAGGGTGGAAGGGTACCAGTCCCAGAACTGGAGCAGGCATGTGACCTGAGACTGGCCACAGAGAAAGGTCAAGGAGATAGCAAAGCCCTCGGCCAGCACAAGCAGAGGCGTTCCCTGGGGTTTTCATCTTTATTCTGGGAAGAAGGATGATGAGGGCTCCTTCCTACCTGATCCCCAAGATGAGATGATCTAGGCTTGGATCTGTGCTCACCCTTTGGACCCCTCACCAGAACCCTACACACATACCTCAGGACTTTGGTGAAAAGAAAAATGAACACACATGGCAACCAGACATGAGAAATTAATTAAAGCAGAATTCCATGAGACTTTTCATTTAACCCAGTCAACTTGTCTGTCCACGAGAAACTCCAAAGCAACGCACGCCTGTAATCCCAGAGGCTCGGGAGGCGGAGGCAGGAGGATTGCAAATTGGAGACCAGAGGCAGTCTGCGTAACTTATCGAGACCCTGTCTCAAAAAGTAAAAAAAAAAAAAAAAAAAAAAAAAAAAAAAAAAAAAAAAAAAAAAAAAAAAAAAAAAAAAAAAAAAAGGGCTGGAGGTGCAGCTCAGAGGTCCAGCACTTGCAAACCTGCAAAGCACGGAGGCGCCGAGGCCCTGGGTTCAACCCCCAGTACCACAAAAACAAACAAACAAACAAACAAAAAACCCTAACTTTCTGTATGGCTGTAAACAGGGTTAATCACTCTTGGCCAATAGTGTCTTTTGGGTATGTTTTAAAATAAACAGTTTCCCTAGGAAAAGAGCCAGTGTGCCTGCATATGGCAGGGAAGTGTGACACAAAGCACCAGACTGGTTTCGGCAAACACAGGAATGAGCCAATTTCTAAGAGCTTGCAGTTTTAAACCCCAATTTTTGTTTTCCTTTCACCCTTTTATGTGTGCAATTTTTGTTTTTATCTCACCCTTTTATGTGTAAAACTGGACTCAAAATTTGCACATTTATGGAACGCGTGTGCACATGCACACACACACACACACACACACACACACACACACACACACACCCCTACCTTGATTTTGATATGACCGCATTCAGGCCAGAAGAATTTCTTTCCAGAACTTTATATTCATGGTCTACTGAGACAGGAAAGTGACAGACATATTGGAAGTAGTAAATTTGGAAGAAGTCAGAACAGATTTAGATATTGTGACTTTAGCTATTGTGCATTGTGCCAAAAAAACACAAGCTTTTAAGTTGGACCACTTTAGCCTAGTGTCCCAACTATGCCACTTGTGTGCTTGTACAAATTGGTTAGCCACTCTGAATGTTCATTTCCTTTTAATTGTGACAGAGGAATATTAAGGACCACTTCAAGTCTGATGATAATCTATATAATGAACCTAAAATAGATGTTCAATAAATGGCAAGTGTTTCTGTGGTTATTATTATCATCATTAATACCAAAATTGTTAATTCCACATATACTTTTGTTAACTAAAGCACTAAAATAAAATGCCAAAGAAAAAGATTCTTTATTTACCAATTTTGCTTTTTCTGAGTTTTCACAGTAACCTTCTAAATGTATTCACAATCAAAAGTAATAGTTGGAAAATGTAGTGCTGAAGTGCTACAAAATATTGTCTTTAGGGAAAATATTAAATATTGTGTTGTGAATTTACTTTTCCCAGTGAATTCTATTCAAACAAAGATATGTGTCTCCAAATGTATATATCTATATATCTATGTCCTAAAATATAAGAGAAATTTTGTAGTTTCAAAACCCAGCCCCATGACATTCATTCATAAGATGTGCAATGTATTATATAATTTATACTCAATCATTTTTATGTATATATTTGGACAAAATGTTACATGATAATATTTAATCTGAGGAAAATTTATTTTAAACAGCATAAAGCAGAGTTTGAAAGTAACACCCTTCATATATGATAAAATAACTCAGTGGTTTCCTAACTTGTCTGCTTTTTGAAAATCACCAGAGGAAAACTGTCCTAATATCTATGTCTTACTCCCCACTCAAATGCTAGATTATCATTTAGTTGTCTGATGCATTTGCTTGGCTTTGAGACTTTTACAAGATGTCCTGGTGACTCCAGTGTGCAGTAAGTTTAGGAAACATGAGATAGATTTTCCCACCATGTCTCTCTTATATTTCTCAAGAAATTTCTAGCTATAGAATTTATTTTCTATAAGAACAAGCACATACATTAGAGAAACGTTTATTTTGAAACAGAAAATGAAAATTAAAAAAGAAAACTTTTTCACTCATTTCAATCACTTAATCAAACTAATACATTCTACTTCTCTAATATTCAACACATTCTGGTAGGGACAAAAGAGAAAGAAAAAAGGTACAGATTTTTAAAGTTTTAGAAAATATAGTACATAATAAAGCAACATAAGTAAAAAGAAAATTCTAAGAATAAAATTCTAAGAGTTTCTTCAACAATAATTCTGCAAGATCTTAGTCACTTAAAAAAAGTGAAAATGTTTTTAAAGGACACATACCTGCAGCCATCAGAGAAGAATCCCCAGATAATGTTATTATACTCACCAACATTTCCTTTAGCAAAATTTATTGAATTTTTGTTGTAAATGTGCCTGTGTCTTTATCTGATATCTAGAAACTGCTTGATTGATTTTTATCCACATTGAAGTTGAACAGATTGTCATATATGCAGCTGTTTTCTGATTCATATCAATACTTTCTCCATGTCTCCAATGCAGTCCCATCTGTGGACATCATCAAGTGCATATGCTGAGACTTTTGTTGATGGGAGGTATTAATATGTCGATACTATCCACATTCTTCATATTATACAAACAACGGAGAACAAACGTCTACATTCATATAGGTTTCTTTACTATCTTCTAAAAATCCCAACTAACATCACAGCTCGGCATTAATAAAAGATCTCCAAGTCTTCTATCTCAAGAATTCAATCACTACCTCTGGCTCTTGTAATGAGTAAAGGTGATAATAAAAAAGAGTTCTTAGCACTGAGCCTGGAACATAGTAGCCACTAAATAATTGTTTATTTTTAAAGCAAAGATAATATCCAATTTCACTATCTTAAGTGATTGTGTCAGTTTTAAGAGTGCTCTTTAAGAAAATTTTTTTGGTCATTTAAAAGAGAGGTACTGTCTCTTATTGTTAAAATTAGTGCCACCCACTTCCAAACTTACTAATTTATTTACTTGGAAATGGTTTCCTTTAATTATAGTTCAATCTTTCAAAATTGAGTACTTGTAGATTTCTAAGTGGTGGCCTGAATCTATCAAAAGTTACTCTTACCTAAAGCAAGTTGAGAAAGGGATGCATAAATAATCAGAGGTAGAATAAGAGTTTACTGATGCCCTTCATTAAGCCTTCACTCTTTTCCAAGCAAAATTAGAGGGCAATAAAGTTATACAACATCTGAACTCTGTCCAAACTTCAGTTGTATTTTTAATTTTCATGTTAGAATGCATAAAACATTAATGCTATACAACTTTTATTGTGTTCATTTTAAAATTTATATTAATAGATTGCTACATTATGGTAATGTATTAAATTACCTAAGGCAAAGTAATACAATGATTAACTGACTATATACATTGGTTTATGGTCAGTTTATAAAGTATCATAATGATTAACATTATGCATTTTCATAACAGTAGAAAATTGCAGGATGAAATATCTGTGGATTGACTGTGCCATTACGAATAATAAAACAGTAGTATAACTCAGTCTCAAGTTACATCTTGAGAGTAAACTTTGTTTTAAATCTCCTCTCTAAGTGGTTGTGAAATTCATTAATTTAAAATGCCCAAGGCTTGCCAAACACAAGACAGAGAATGCAAGTGTTCACAGAAATATATTAAGCAAAAGATAGGGTAACTTTTTAAAAAGTGTTTCTCTCAGAAGTTTTACTGTAGAACACTGAGAAAACATCAGTCTTACCTATTTGTTTTCTCAATGATAAGAAAATATATAAAATGAATAGACTTGAGATTTAGATATCACTTTTCAAAAATGGATTTGAAATAGATCACAATTTTAAAAAATATACTCTTAAATTGAAAGACACCAACTCCATCTATTCTATAATAGATGAACTGTTTGTGAAGAAGTAACATAACACAGAGAAATAAGGAGCTGGAGGAGAAATCATAGATTTACAATGTTCAAAGGCAAAGAATTGCCTGCAGATGGGCCTCAATATAAAAGAATATGGGAATCATGGAGAAAAAATAGAGGAAACTTGTGATGACAGACAAATGCTGGGAAACACTGTGATGAAATTGGCAAGGTTTGAAATCTCCCCTTGCCATAAAACTACTGCATCATCACAGGCAAATTACCTTAATTTCTTCTTCTATATAATGAATATAGTGTCACCTAGGTTCTGAACAGACTATAAAAATTGTGAAGTTATTAGCCTCGCATTGTTGTGGTTGTTAGGTGCCGTTGAGTCAGGGTCCAACTCATAGACACCCTATGTACAACAGAAGAAACACTATTTTCAGTGCTTCTCTTCTATTCACAAGGTTTTCAATGGCTGATTGTTTCTTGGGAGTGGGTTACCAGGTTCTTCTCCCAAGCCTACAGCACATTCCCAGGTGGTTTCCTATCCTAGTACTAACCAAGCCCAACCCTGCTTAGCTTCCCAGATCTGATGGGACAAGACACCACAGTGATACAACTGCAGGCAGAGATTAGCTTCACATAGACAACCAATAAATTACTATTATATTTCTTAACATTTTCATTATACTACTAATTATACAACTACTACTTGATTATAACTACTTGATTAGTACTGCAGGTTAATGATAAGGAATTTTCCCAATAAGAAAAGAACTGAAAATCTATAAAGCCATCTTAAGAATACTGGGTGGGAAAAATGATATTAGATTGGTTAAATTATATTAAAAACCTAAAATAAACATGTTGGTGGTTTTCCATTGCACAGCCTCAGATTTCCCACCAAATTATTGGCCTAGTCTTGGGAAAGTCTATTAAAGAGTTTAAGAGCCGTTACTAAAACATAACTTCTATTATAGACTCTGATTTTTTGATGGATAATCCACAGATTGCAATCACTTGTATGTTTTTGTTCACTTTTCCCTGGATTAGGAACAATTTTCACATTGGGGTTCATATTTTCTGTAACCTCATTACTCAGTGCAGTTATATGCTTTGTTGGATGCTCAGGAAAGATGGGTCTTACCAATGAGTAAAATAATGAATGAGTGGAGAAAAACAAAAAGAATATTTTCAAATGATTTTACTGCTGGTCTGTATTTAGTGTTTTTAGTTCCACTGATATTCATATGTCCATTTACCTGCTCATTTGAAAATTTTTTCCTGCATCCTATTAGCTAATATATCAAAAGCAAATATTAATTGAATAGTTTAATTTTCATTTTCTACCTCCATTTATCAGAATGCAGAACATAGCTGTAAATGAGTAATATTAGACTACTCATTCAACATGGATACTATAACATAATGTAAAAATAACAAATGTTAACCTACTATTGTTCTTACTGCATGGGATAATATGCCAATATAACCCTCCTGGACCTGGACAGATTAAAGCCATTTTATATCAACAATAAGATGAATTTTAATATTCTTAATAATAATGAAGCTATATAGACAAAATTTTCTTTTTTAAAAAAATTAGACCTCTCTATATGTCTACAAGTGTACCACCCTGGCATCCAATATTATCAGATGGGGCCTCATTAGTACTTGGATAGGAGAACTGCTGGGAATACCAGGTGCTGTAGGCTTGGGAGAGGGACCTGGCAGCCCACTCCCAAAACAATCAGCTATTGAAAACCCTAAGAATAGCAGAGAAACATTGCCATAGGGCAGGGCAGGGCACACAGTTGGGTAGTGTTTCATTCTGTTTTGCATAGGGGTTGCTATGAGTCAGATCCAACTGGAAGACACCTAACAACAAACAACATATGGTAATCACATCTCAGTTTCAGAACTAATTTTGTTGCTTTGCTTAACCTCAAAAATTTGGAGAGTAAATTGATATCAATATCAGTACATAAACTAATTCATACAGCAAAACTCTCAAAAAATGCAACCCATGATTTATTTTTAATTGATCTACAAGCAGTACAAAAATTGTACTACATCACATACACTGCCAATGGCAATGTGTGTAGATTTTGTGACTGACTATCCTCTTTCCCAATGTTATATTTATTCTAATTTATGGAAATGAAACTTTGTGTCTGTTGAATCTAATAATAAAAATGAGGCTTGTATCTTGTATATCTGTTTTTAAAGTTTATTTTCTAAAGAACTCATCTTTTTATAGTTGATAGTATATTAAAGACAGTTTATTAAAGATAGTACACCTTTCAGGATTCATTACTGGGAAAACTGAGGCACCTAGAGATTGATCTGCAAAGGAACTTCAAAAAATCTGTGTTCTCTGGGTGAATGAGCATAAGGATGTTTCTATTCCCCAAGAGAAGGTCAAGAATTCAGAGAACAAGACAGTTAAACAAGCTTTTAAAAGAAAAAGCGTCCTAGATACAGAAGATGAGGGCCAGGGAAAAGGAAGAGATGTTCATGTGTTTGCTGAAGAGAACACAGCAGAAAAGAGGGTGAGGAGCAGAAAGAAATAAATAGAGAGGAGTGGGAGAAAGAAGGGGCACATGTTCCCTTTGTTGTTGTTACGTGTCAGTGTCCAGCTTATAGCAACCTTACATACAACAAGTGAAACACTATTGTCAATGCTTCTCAGCTATTCATAGAGTTTTCAGTGGCTGATTGTTTTTGGGAGTCGGTTGCCAGGTCCTTCTCCAAAGCCTACAGCACCTGGTGTTCCCAGGCAGTTTCCTATCCAAGTACTAACTAGGCCCAACCCTGCTTATATTGTAAGATTTGATGGGAGACACCACAGTGGTATGGCTGCAGGCTTATGTTCCCTCTACTTTTATTCAAACTAGGCCATGCCCAATGTGATGTCAGCCCTGGATGGGCACCTTGTATGACTTAAGCTTAGGATCTTTATTTTGTAAATTCCTGGAGGGCTTGGATAGGTTGTGGGATCCATTGGAAAATGTCCTTCTAATGTCTTCAGAGACCATACCTGGCTTCATTCATCGTGGCCAAACTGCAGGAGTCATTTTCAACCCCCTTTTCCTCCATAATGTCTTTAGTTTCCTAAGCTACCTGTCTATCATTCCCTTTTCAAGAGTTGGGACCCTAAAATCATTTAGGAAAATGGGTAATACATCAGACCTGGCTACTTCCAGCTGAAAAGGGGCACAGAAGGATTTAGGATCTCCACTCTTGCTGACTTTCGGGAGGGTGGTCAAGGGGACTGAGCTGTATAAGATTGGATTGTTGTAGTAGCCTTTGAGGATGAACTGACTCTAACTGCGAAGAGGCAAAATTAAAACAACAGTTTAGTAGGCAAGGCCCAAATATTAAAATTATGATGACCATGATTAATATCAGTATGTCCCATTTTCCACCAGGAAAATTAGAAAGCTACTTTTAGAACATTTTTATCAGAAAGAGGAATAGTGTCTAACATACTCTAGATTTGGTTTTATAAGTTATGCAGAGCAGAACAGACAGCAGGAATGTCAGAGACATATACATATGGCATTTAACTTTAATAATGACATAAGTGCTTCATTTGAGCAGCTGTGAGAATATCTAATGTAAGGCAAGATCTCTTGGGCTGTGAGAGCATACTGGTGGTTATACATCAAGAGAGTAACAAAGTATAAAACAATAATCCCAAGAATAGATCTAGGGTTCCATAGATTTAAAGGAAAACAATATCAGGTTGTAGCCATTGAACTTATAGTGTCATATTAACTAATGCCTGAAAGAAAGAAATAAAGAAGCAGCAGCAATTTGAAATGTATAGCAGGGTTCTAACTACTGATGGGTTTATAAATGAAACTTATCCAGTAATTCATCTTTACTGTACTTCATGAAATTGTCAGTCTTCAAAGAAATTGACAGACTTCAAAGAAAGGGAA
This sequence comes from Pedetes capensis, assembly GCA_007922755.1. NCBI lineage: Eukaryota > Metazoa > Chordata > Mammalia > Rodentia > Pedetidae > Pedetes > Pedetes capensis. The sequence continues at coordinate 18,615 of VMDO01015667.1, forward strand.
GAAAGAGGACACTAGTCCTGTGTCACTGATTGAGAAAGCACTGTTCTAGACAATAATACTCTTTTCCATAATACATAATTTCTTTTTTTAAAAGGAACTGTTTTTAGCTTGTTAAAGAGTCTGAAATCTAGCCAGGTGTGGTGGTGCATGTCTATAATCCCAGCAGCTCGGGAGGCAGAGGCAGGAGGATCGCAAGTTGGAGACCAGAGGCAGTCTGTGTAACTTAGGGAGACCCTGTCTCAAAAAGTAAAAAAAAAAAAAGGGCTGAGGGTGCAGCTCAGTGGTCCAGCACTTGCAGAGCATACAAGCGTGAGGCCTGGGTTCAACCCCCAGTACTGCAAGAAAAAAAAAAAAGATTTTGAAATCTGTTTTACTAAATCTTCCTCACATACTGCATTCCATTTACTTGTATGAGGATATTTCTTTAATAAACTGTGTAATAGCTAATGAATTTAATAGCAACAACAACAAAAATTTGATGAGTTTTTTTCTTGATGAAAATGCTTCGGTGATGCGTACCTGGCACCATGGTTTTGTTGTTGTTAGGTATGGTTGGGAGGTGCAGGTATTTGATCCCTGCAAATTGGGTGACAGAGTTATAAGAATTGCTTGTTTGAGGCCAGAGGCAGCCTGGGAAACTTAGCAATAACCTGTCTCAAAAATAAAAAATGAAAATGAATAAAGGACTGGGGGTGTAGTTCACTGGTAGAACACTTGTCTAGCATAAGCGTGGCCCCCAAGTACTATAGAAAATAAAATGCTTCAGTGATATTACTTTAACAAACATCTTTAATGTTTTTGAAGCTTTAAGAGACCCTCCAAGATTTGCCTTTCAATGCTTTTTAGCCTGATCTCCAGATCTGCATTCCAGACTGTGGACATATATTTTCATCTCCAGCCTCTGAACTTACACTTTATTGTTTCATAAGCCTGCTGTCTCTGTCTTTCCCCTCCTCTTTCTTCCCTCCCTCCAAACCGTAGATACACATGTATACACACACACACACCATACACAATAAACATGCACACATATACATATAGCACATGACCATTCTTGCTAATACCTACTCTTTCTTTAGGTGTCAGGCTACAAGAAATTTTCTCCAGAATCTTTGGCCTCTTACTTGTACTGTTAGTGTTATATCCCTTCTACAAAATTTACTACATTTTTAAATGTTTTTACGGGATCATTATTTATTAGATATTTGCTATACATGGACAAGGAACCAGTTTCTTCCTATGATTGCATATTCCCAGACCCCAGAACAATATCTGACACATAATGGGTTCTCACTATTTATTAAAGGAATTAATAGATAAAAGAATACATGAACTATTGATTTAAAATGGCAAATTCTCTTACATTCTTCTTTTGTTTCATGTTCTGACGACTAATAGAAAGAATGTGATAACCTCAGGCTTGTCTTCTTCTTAGTATTATTTAGTCATATTTTCTTTCTATAGCATTTACTGTCCGAAGAAGTTTGTTATTGAAAAAGTTAGCTTGTCAGTTTTGGCAACTTAGTGTATCATCTCTTCAAAGATGTTTTAAATTCAAGTCCTGTTCCTCAGTATAATACACAAACTTACTTAAGAAAAAGATTAATAGAGAGAAGCAATAAAACCTTTGGATTTCGATGCAGTTTGACTTTAATTTGAAATTACACTCTCTAAAATTTAAAACATTTACTGATGAAGATCAAAGATTGTATCCTTCAATATGGGTTATGACTAAACATCAACAAAACAAAAATCCTGACGACTGGGTCAGTACACAACTTCACAATAAATGAGAAAAATTGAGGTTGTCCAAGATTTTGCTTTGCTTGGTTCAATAATCAACAACCATGGAAGCAGCATTGCTTCCATTGCAACCATGGAAGACGCATTGCTCTAGGAAAAGCTGTGGCAAAAGATCTCTTTAGAGTATTAAAAAGCAAGATGTCACATTGAAGACAAAGGTGCGTCTGACTCATGCCATGGTATTTTCAGTCGCATCATATGGTTGTGAAAGCTGGACATTGAACAAGGGAGACAGAAAAAGAATTGATGCTTTTGAATTGTGGTGCTGGAGACGTCTGTTGAATATACCGTGGACTGCCAAAAGAACCAACAAATATGTCCTAGAAGTGCAACCAGAATGCTCCTTGGAAGCAAGAATGTCCAGACTGCATCTTACATATTTCAGACATGTAGTCAGGAGAGATCAATCCCTGGAGAAGGACATCATGTTTGGGAAAGTGGCAGGTCAACGCAAAAGAGGAAAACCCTCCACCAGATGGATTGCCACAGTGTCTGAAACAATGGGCTTAAACATAAATAAAATCCTGTGCCTGGCACAGAATTGGGAAGTGTATCTGTAGGGAGAAATTGGGGAGGAAATTGGCAAAAACCCCAAAAGGGAGAAAAGGCTAAATCTAGGGAAAATGAAAGTAACTTGGTTGGACATTTGTACAAAACACTGCACAAATCCCCCAAACCTGATTAGACAATTGGACTCAAAGCTGAAGGGCTCAGGCCATTCCGTGGGCAAGCTATATAAGGAGCTGCACTGCAGCAGCTAGATCGATCATTTTTTGCTCAGACCATCTGCAAGGAAAGTCCCTTTCAGCCTAGATCTTCAACCACCAACAAGGAAAGACCCCGTTCTCACCCGGACCACAGGTGAAGAAACAGCTTTCCGGCTTTCTCACCCACACCTTCAGTGAGGAAAGAATGCTCTTCTACAGCAACCTTCAACAAGGAAAGAAACCACTCTCTGTCTGATCACCGACTCTCCTCGTGACCACCGAGACCACCAACACGGGTGTTTGCTCCTGGGAGGCAAAAGTGCCCTATGCTTTTCCTTTCTCCCATCTCTGCTGGCATCCCAAGGCTGCAGGAGTCCATGCCCCTGACCCCAGGGTCCCAAGTGAATTGTGTTTAGTATCTGTGTGCATGGCAGCGCTGCCTGGCCGAACATCTGGGCCGGACCAGGAGGCATGCACCCCACAATTTCAATCTGCTGTACATAGGGTTGCTATGGGTTGGACTCAACTGGATGGCACCTAACAACAACAACAACAACAACAAAATTCCATCATTTCAAATTAATTTACATTAACTTCAACTGCAATGTAATCCTCAGTACATGCTTTTTTGCCTTGGCCTTTTAAAATAGCAACCACCTTTACTATTGGTATTCATTTAATAATTATCTGGAAAGCATTTATTTCTTACCCATCTACCAGAAGCCAGACTCTGTGATTTCTTGCCCATCCACCAGAAGCCAGATTCTTTGATAAGGATTTTCATATAGTCTTCATACCAATTATAGTCCTCTGTTCCTATTTCTGAGAAATCAAGTCCTTCCACAACTAAATGACTTATATGAAAATGTATATCTAACTTCTAAGAATCCATAATCCAAGGCTAAGTTGTCTAACTCCACACCTTATACCAGTTCAAGTATTCTTCAAATCATCATCACTTACATTTTCTAAAAATGCATATGATTTCTCCAGCATTCCTTTTAGATTATAAAATCTGATGTAGTGGCCTGCAAAGATGGTACTCCAATATACATGCGTATATGCACTAAATCAGTTTGAAGCCATTTGAAAGAAAAAATAAAAGACAAAGATGGGTGCATATCTGACCACAGTGGCACATGCATGTAATCCTGGTGACTCAGGGGGGTGAGGCAGCAGGATCATCAAGTTTGATGCCAGAGGCAGCCTGTGCAACTTAGCAAGACTCTGTTTCCAAATAAAAACATTAAAAAATAGGCTGGGGTGCAGCTTAGCAATAGAGCACTTGCAAAGTATGTGTGAGGCCCTGGGTTCCCCCGTCCAAATACCACACACATACATACACACACATATATTTTTGTTGTTGTTGTTACATGCTATAGAATCAGGTCCTACCACCCTATGTACAACAGAACGAAACACTCCCCAACACTATGCCATGCCCAGCACCCTGTCAGTGCTTCTCTGCTATTCATAGGTTTTTCAATGGTGGAATCTTTGGGAGTGGGTTGCCAGGCCATTTTCCCTAGTCTGTGGCAACTGGTATGCCCAAGCAGTCTCCCATCCAAGGGCTAACCTGGCCAACCGTGCTTAGTTTCCAAGATTTGGATTGGATGCAAGGGTGCTATGGCTGTAGATTCATGCATATAAACACACACACAAAGATGAATGCATAAGTGAATAAGTGATTCTTGGTAAAAAAAAAAGGAAGAAGAAGAAGAAGAAGAAGAAGAAGAAGAAGAAGAGGAGGAGGAAGAAATATTGAGTGACTGAATTGCATATCATCATGGATAGCTTGATGGGAAAAGAATAGCATATGGTTAGGTCAGGGGAGATGGGTTAGTGTCAATAGACAACAGCATGTCTGTACAATGTAAATTCAAGCTTATTTAAAAATTTTCTTAGCAGGAGAGTCTAGAAATCTATGTATTTCTACCAAGTATAGTAGCATATCAAATGTGGAATAGAGATGAATTAACTTGGTTTATCTACTTTCCTCCATGACATTAATATTTATCTTTAAGCCTGACACATCTACTCTGTGCACTCTTTCTATTGGAGTTTAAAAGAAAAGAAAACACTTGTAGGAAATGTGCTTTTCTATGACATGGAAGTCACTTACAAAGAAGGGTCATGTCTTGTTCCAGAAGATCACATTACTCAATTTCTACAGTCTATCAGTGGAGTTGCTTAGATAGAACTTATTGCACATGTGAACAAGTTAATCCAATTACTCACTAACCAAACAAGTTTTCTCTTGAACAGTGTATCTTGTGGTCAGCTTTGTCACCATTGTGCACTACTGACCACAAGTGGTATCCAATAGCCACAATCTCTTAGCCAGAAATATTAGTTTAAAAACATGGCCTTCATTTATTTGTCATTACACATGAAAGAAAATCTAGTAGATCATCTATAGAAACTCTGATATTTTAAGCCATCAATTATAGGATTGTCTCTTTAAAACATACCTATTAATTTCAATACGTTTGTTCATATAAATAAGCCAGGATTAGCTTTTTTGTATCAAATAAGAAACAATGGTTTTAAAATGAATACACACCCACAAACTGTCAAGTAGATGCTTAATTTGCAATATGTTTTTTCTTGTATTATATAGTTTTACCTCAGAAGAATAATCATCTTATAAGAAAATCTCACAATATGTAAACAAATAACCAGAAATTTAAACCACGTTATCTTGTGATAAGGCAGATTGGCTGTTGGAAAATGTATGAATGTTCTTCAGAATAGAATTCACATGAAATGATTTTGATAGTTGCTTTGATCACAAGGTTAAAGTTGATGAAGGAGGAAATCTCATCCACTATCTAGGCTGAGTGTAGAAACCTGAAAGAAGCAATCTGATAAGCCTAAGTACAGAACATTAAGCCTCTAGAAATACCTTTCACATACATATGAAATAGAAAATAGAAACCTTCAGCCTTGCAAAAATATGTTTCCACATTCAATTTATAAGAGCAATTGCTGTAGGAAAGGATATTTCATAGGGATTAATGACCAGCTGAAGATAATGATTCCTGCCTTCATGTTAGGCCATCAGCTCCCTTCAGAGAGGAAGCCAAATCAATCTGTCATTATTGAGCTGACATTATATAGGTACTTTAAAAAAAAAAGAACTACCTCATTTGATGCCAATAAACTCCCAAATATACAGGAACACAATCCTCCTCTGCAGGACCGCACTGATTGACTTTGCCCCAAAAATGTGCAGAGAGAAATGTAACAGGCTGATGACAAAGCTAAAATCCACATCTACAGCAACTTGCATATTAAGTCAGGTTGTGTGAATTTTAAAAGCCACAAACTCGCTGTGACTATGATTATTGTTTGTGGGATGGAGTATCAATTGCTTTCACCCACTCAATAAACATTATGTTGGGAGACAATTAAGTGCCAGTCATATGTCTTAGATTCTGAGAATATACCTTTGACTGAGGCACAGTCACTATCTTCAAGGGAATTTGAGTCCACTAGGGAAGTGAGCCGTGTGAAAGAATTTCAATCCAAGTACAAAACTCTGGTACAGTGCATAAGGATTATTCCAGTTGTTGGCATAGAAGTAAGTGGTGACTGGAAAAGCGTATCCATGGGAAATGACTTCAAAATAGAGAATTAGTAAGGTGATATGTGAGTTTCTCAGGCAGAGGTGATAAAACATCTAAATGCTTAGAAATGAATAAAGAAAAAAAAATCACACATTCAAGCCACTGCAAGTTGTTGAGAAGTAAGGGAAGATTAGACCATGTATAAAAGTCTGTCAGAAACAACAGGAGTAGGCTTTATCTCGGGAACAATGGAAATCATTTTTGAGTTTTGATTGTGGAACTACCTTGATGAGATTTTAAAAAGTTAATTTTGGCAGAAGTGTGGGATGGATCAGTCTTGGTGGAGTCTCCTGGAAATCCAGCTCTGTGATGCAAGCCAGAGAGGAGAATGGAAAGGGAAATGGAGAGACATCGATAATAGCAAAGATAATGACAGTGTAGGACTTGGTACTTAATAAGCATGAAAGAAGGGGAGATATTGTGTCAATCTGTAAGAAAAAGTGAACAGGATAAACACAGATCCATGAGCGAAGCAAGAGGGTAAGAATCCTAGCAAGGACATCTGATTCATAGAAATAAGGCCTCATCTGAGGAGAGAATGCTGGGATAGGAATAAAGATTTAGTAAGTGTCAGCATATGTATATTCTTACTGAAGCATTCAAAATGGGTCAGATTGTCTTGGAGATATAGTGGGAAGGGAAGAGATAGAAAAAGAAGATAGGAGTTAAGCTGAAGACATACCTACATTTGATAGGAACTGAGAAGGGATAGGAAATACATGAAATGAACAAAGAGGTATGTTTACCAGGGAGGAAAACATTCAAGTGAGTGTGGTTTTTGTCCTAAAATCTCTAGTAGGATTTGTAAGTTTTTTAATCCTGTGTTCAATCCTTTTATGGTGATGTTATCTTAACTCTGATTTGGGTAAACTCTTTTTTTTTTTTTTTTTCAGTACTAAGGGTTGAACCCAGGGCCTCGCGCTTGCATGCTTTGCAAGTCCTGGACCACTAAGCTGTGCTCCCAGGCCCCCCCCCCCTTTTTTTTCTTTCACTTTTTGAAACAGGGTCTAGTTAAATTACACAGGCTTCCTCTGGGATTACATGCGTACGCCACCACACCAGCTTGATTTGGGTAAACTCTTCATTCCATTCTCAGTAATATTCTTTAGACTTTATCCTTATGATACAGAATTTGAATATGGGAAGTAGACAAAACTAGTCAGTCTATAAAGAATGGCTCAGGAGAGGGCCCAAGACACAAATCAAGTTAACTGATGTCAATGTAGTTCAATTGCAGAATACTGATCACTGTGAAAACAGATTCTTCTGAACTGAGCATTGCAATTCTGTGAGTCTAAAGCATATAACTTTCCCCTATAAAGTCTAAGCAGATAATCAGTCCCAAGGATAGGGGATCCTACTGATACCACTTGCGCTCTTAACCAGAACTTAATTCTCTCTAAATTCCTACCGAGAATCACTGTCCCAAATAAACCCATGGTTCCTTTCTTTTCTACACTCAAATCCACCTCAGAAACTGCTGTCAGTACTAGGGATTTTTTTTTTTCAATACTAAGGATTGAATCCAGGCCTTGCACATACTTTACAAGCACTCTTCCCACTGAGCTGTACCACCAGCCATTTTATTTTTTATTTTGAGACAGAGTCTCACTAAACTGTGCAGGCTGCCTCTGGCTTCAATCTTCCTGCCTCAGGCTCCACACTTGTGCCTGCCCCAGAGCATGCAGCCAAATTGGCTTTCTTATTTTCATTATCTTACACATCATCTTCTAACTATAAGAGAAACATAAAATTATAAGGGAATTGAATATTGGAGAAATTACAATGAAGAGTACAAAAATTAGCACCAATCTTATTACTAAAGGATACTAACTGGTACAGTCCCAATATACAATAATTTTTTAAATTGTATATCGTATAACAGCCATAAAACAGAAAGAGACCATAAGGAAGTGTGTTAAAAAAACAATTTAGGGCTAGGCACAGTGACACATGACTGTAAGCCTGTAACCTCAGCAACTTAGCAGGTGGAGGCAGGAGCATCGTGAATTTGAGGCCAGGGGTAGCCTGTGTAACTTAGTTGGATTCGGACCCAAAATAAAAAATAAAAAATGGGCTGGAGACACAGCCCAGTAGTAGAGCACTTGTAAAGTATGTCCAAGGCCCAGGTTCAACCATCAAGTACAAAAAAAAAAAGGAAAAAAAGAAAAGAAAAGAAAAAAGAAAATAAAAGAAAGAAAGAAAGAAAGAAAGAAAGAAAGAAAGAAAGAAAGAAGAAAGAAAGAAAGACAGAAAACAGAAAAAAATAAAAAGCAATTTAAGCTGTTTTGGTTTTGAATGTCAATGAATTTTCTTCTTCCCCCTTTGAGGGAATTAGCATGCTATCTCTGTACATCACCCTAATATGAATGAATTTTAAGAATTTTTTTTCCTTTCTATATACCATGATTCAGGTCTTTCTTTCAGAGATTAGGGGGGTGCAGGGAACATAGAAATCGTGGAGCCAGCATTTATAATTCTTTCTTTCTTTCTAAAACCATGCAAACTTTGTGACTGAGGTCATAAGTACCTCAAGAAAAAGTTGATGTAAAAATAAAGCAAGTACATGATATATATTGAGTATAAACAGAACAGTTTCGTGCCATTATCAGGTGGGTGGGTTTTGGAAGTCTCTGACAAGAGGTACATTGACACCAGGCTATATGCTTGAAAATGTTGTTTTAAACCAGCAACTGTCTATAAATGTACTGAAGTTTAAATGGTGGCATACAGAATTACCCATGTGATTTTGACGAAGGAAAATGGGCTCAGGAGGTTGCAGCTTTAGGGGCCATGAATGTAACACCAATCATCTTGGGCAACTAAATTTTGTCTGCATTTATAAAGTAAGAGTTTTTTTTCCTGCCTTTAAAATCAGGAAAAAAAATCTAATTTTCTGCAGAGCTTAAAATCAGCTCTCTGTTTTAAGCATTCATTATTTTCAATGAGAGAGACTTTCTATGAAAATAAAAATAAACAAACTTCATAGAAAAGTACACTAAGGTAAAGCCCCAGCTTGTTTTCTAAATAAGAAGTTAACTGCTAAAGCAGAGACATCTTGATTTACATGTAATAATCCATGTCATTGGTTGGAAATTAATAATAAAATTACATTTGAGCAATAAATAATACATCAAATGCTTTCTTTTTTGACAGCCCATCTCAATCTAGATTCAATGTGCAATACTCCTGAAAGCTTAAGTGAAGTTTAAGAGGACTCCCTGATATGTTACTTCTATGATATAAATTAGTGGCTTCAGCAAAAATTCCAGTATCACATTTCTCCTTACAAGAATTCTTTTAACAGATCATGACTCCTAACCAAGACTGATATTAAAATTGTGCTCTGGAGAAACATAATTTTAGCCTGTCAAATGATTCAGACCCTTTCCAAGATAGAACAAGGATTAATTTTTTGTAAGGCAATAAAAGTTATTGCATAAACTAAAACTTTGTAAAAATTATATGACACTCACTCACTAGCTGTTGGATCAAAGACGCCCTTAGCATGAAGAGTCTACATTATTTTTCAATCTACTCCAGTCCCTGCCCATATCGTGGGGACCAGCTTCCCACCAAGAGTCTCAGTTTGTTCTCTTGCTTATGAATATGCTTGTCTGAAGACATAAAACAAAGTGTTTAAGATTTTGTTTTGATTTTTAATGACCAGATGATGAACAACTGTTAAAATTCAGTATGTATACTGCGATTTTAAAACTCCCTCAATAAGAATTTACACTACTCTTTTGCTGGTTAGCTTAGCTCAGATCTGAAAGATCTCCCTGTCCTGCTTTACATAGCAATTGCATAGTTCAGCCTCATGAAGTTTTGGGGGGTCCTGGGAAGGTACTGATATTTCCTCTTTTTAGGAGTTCCTATTTCTTTAAAGCTTCTAGGTGTTTTGGTCACATCTAGGAGCCAGAGTTCAGTGGGATGGGGATGGGGGAAAGGAGTGAATTCTCCCATCTTATCACAGTTGTCCTAAAACCTCCTTCTGGAATTTGACTACTGTTTGAACTTAGGGAGCAATTAAAATGTGGTCGTGCCCAACTCTAGCTCTAGTCAAGTGTTTTATACTTTTCTATTAAAGGAATGCTTACCCCATAAGCCAAGATCCCAGCCCTTGTTTGTCCCTAGGCTAGAAAGTCACTTTATTTACACTACTGTTCAGATGAAGCTGAGATAGTGGAATGGAGTCTGGACCTCTCCCTCACCTTCCACAGCAGCTCTTCACAGTTTCTGTGAAATTTTGTGGCTTGCTCAGTGTAGAAACCACCTATGTGAAATGATCTTCTGTCATCTTCCATGTCCCAACTGTTTGGATTCTGTATAACCAAAACTATTAGTTTCTCTAGGCAACTATGTTCTTCCTTAGTGATTTAGGATTTTTGTATGATTTGGCATATTCAACTATATGAGAGTTGCATGAGGGACCAAATTTCCCATACATGCACCATGATTTGGGGACATCACCATTAGAACAAATGATGAAACTAGATCACGATTCCATCAAAAATACCCCAAATTTCATTACCTCTCCTGAGATGAAGTGAAAGATTATGGTAATAAGTAACTATAGATAACTAACAGGAAGGGAAGTTTAAAGGCATTCTGTTTGTTGAATATGCTAACAATGTTCCATAATCTTTTAAGATCAAGAAGGTCCCTCCCTGCAGTTTGCTACAGTGCCCTAATGCCTAGGATCCCTGCTGGAAAAACACTGTTTGGATCCTGTATTTGGACCCCCAATACTTGTCTGAAGTGGACACTGCCCTCTGGCTGCCACTGTGAGCTGTTGTTGTTGTTAGGTGTCCTCCAGTCAGGTCCTACTTAGAGCAACCCTCATAGGATTTTCAATGGCTGATCATTTTGGGATTGTTTTATTGGGAGTGGACTGTCATATCCTTCTCCCAATTTTTGCAGTACTGTGGATCAAACCCAGGGTCCTCAGAAAGTGGGGAACAGTGCTCTACAAACTGAGCTAATCCCCAGCCTGCCAACATGAGCTAAATCCCCTTAAAAACAAACCGTTGGTTTTTCAATAAGAAGCACCTTCAGTTTGGAAACTGAATCATTGACAATCTTCTGTGAGCCCAGCATTTTGGACTGTGAAGTAAAAGCTCACTCAAGAGTGGAGTACTTCTAAAGGGCCTCATCTCAGTTCTCTGTGCCTTAAACATTCAATATTTCCATTGAGAGGGGACTTTTTTTTTCAATCACACTCTGTAAGAATAAAAATAAACAAACTTCATGGAAAATCACAATGAGACAAATTCTTTTACCAGGCTCTCTGGCTTTCACATGTTTTTGCATAATGAAAGGGCTAATATAACATAACAAATCCCAAACTGTTTTCACAAGGAGTGGAAAAAAGATGTGTAAAAGTATGCTCTGTCTTGCTTCCTTCTGTTCACAATGTATCTAAATAAAACAAATGGTGTTCTTGCTCTTTCTGTCTGTTTCCCAATCTGTTTGGATAGTAGCCACCATTCCACAGCCAACGATAATATCTGACACTTCCTGACATCATGAAAGCCACCATCTGTCTATCACTGAAACCCTGTACTTTTAAAAGACTACTTGGCTTGATCCTTAATGAAGCTTCAAGTTCAATGCACAGATTGGTTTAGAAGGAATGCAGGGAATAATTGACACATGGGATCTGTATAAAATCACGTTTTCATTAGATTCCATCTGAAAACATAAAATGAAATATGAAGGCCCCTTCGCAGGCAGGGAAGACTTAGTTTAGCTTCAATTGGGTTTCATTTCCGATTTGCCTGAGAAAGTTTAGACAGTGTTGAACACCAGGAATAAACCTAAACTAAAACCTCAGCTTTAAATTCAATGTTTTTAGTTTTGTAAAATTAAACAGTTAGACATGACTTTGCAGTGTGTATATTTGAGCTATGGAAAAAGAAGAAGAAAATCCATCAATTATTTCCCAAGGCTTGAGAAAATCATGCCATTTAAAAGTGAATCAACTTCTTTAACACCTGAGTGATTATCCAGGAAACAAAAGAAGGTTCTGTATGTCTTCACTTGTAAATGTCACAGGTGAACACAAACAACCCAGTACTGGCAATGTCAAGTCACTTTTTGTTTTATTAAACCATTGTAGCTCTTTATGTGCAACAGGGAATTAGTTAACAGGGGAGATTGAGGAAAATTTTCTTCTCAGTGACGTTAAGTTCCTTCAAAGAAGTCAACTTTTCTAGACAAAAGACAGAATAATAGGCTTCATAACAAATCTCATTATTGTACTCTGCTATTGTGATTGTACATGTTGGTTTCACACTAATGTCCCTTTTCTCTCCATACTCCAACATGTCATGTACATTGCTTTTTTTTTTATTAATCTCATGAATCCAAATTTTGTGAAGTCAAAGAATTTCTTCTACTAATCAAAGAAGAAAGTGTGGGGGCTGAGGACACAGATCAGCGGTAGAACACTTGTCTAGCATGCTTGGGGCCATGGGTTTGATCCCCGTGACCTTAGATTAGATAGATGATAGATAGATAGATAGATAGATAGATAGATAGATATAGATAGATAGATAGATAATAGAGTGAGTGAGCCAGGAACCTTGGTGCATGCCTGTAATCCTAGTGATGGGGGAGGCTGAAGCAGGAGGATCATGAGTTCAATTCTAGAGACAGTTTGTACAAATTTGTGAGACCTTGTCTCAAAATAAAGAATAGAAATGTGCTGGGATGCAGTTCAATGGTGTAGTGCTTGCCTAGCATAGGTCAGGCCTGGGTTTATTCCCCAGTACTACAAAAAAAAAAAAAAAGGGAAAAAGAAAAACTCTGTGTGTGTGTGTGTGTGTGTGTGTGTGTGTGTATGTGTGTGTGTGTGTGGTATATGGATATACTCATTTAATATATATACATATATATATATATATATATATATATATATATATATGAATGGCTGGGATTTAGCTCAGTTGGTAGAGTGCTGCGCTGCAGTCTCTGAGGTCCCGAGTTCAATTCCCAGCACCGCAAAAATGGAAGAAGGGCCTGGCAGTCCACTCCCAAGGCAATCCCGAAAAACATCCATTGAAAACCCTATGAGGGTCGCTATGAATCGGATACCAACTCGACAGCACCTAACAACAACAACTACATATATATATATATATATATATATATATATATATATATATGAACTTTTCCCATATATATGAGAAAGAATGAGAGAGAAAGACAGAGAGAGACAAAAAGGCATATAGAAATAGACAAAGTGATACACAGAGAGACACTACATATATGTATATATGTACATGTCTCTCTGTTAGGTGCTATCGGAGTTGGGTCTGACTTATAGTGGCACCATGTACAAAAGAACAAAAGAGACATTATATCTACCAGTGCTTCTCTGCTATTGCAAGTTTTTTTTGGCTGATTGTTTCAGGAATGGGCTGCTGGATCCTTCTTCCATTTTTGTGGTGTTAGTGATTAAACCTAGGGCCTCAGAGCACACAGAGTAAACACTCTACCAACTGAGCTAAACCCCAGCCCCATATATATATGTGTGTGTATATATATATATATATATATATATATATATATATATATATATACACACACACATATATACATATATATACACATACATACGTGTGTGTGTTTGGAGAATCCTATGTTTTAATCTTATATAAAGCAAAGCTATTTGTGGAGTTATTTATAAGAGGCTTTGTGGGAACTGAAGGTGAATTTCTTCAGAAAGCAACTTAGTAAAATAAGATTTAATAAGTGTTTATTCTATGTCAGTTACAAGGTCAAGCACTTCATACTTGCTATTTCTCTTTATTCTATGTGCTGTGCACTGTTACTGTTTTAATGTTTTGAAGAGGAAGTTGAAGCTTAGACAGGGTAACTGGCTTGTCCAAAGTCCTACAGCTACTAAGTGCTAGATCCTAGATTCCAGTCAAAGTGGTCTGATTAAATGTCTGTGCTCCTTTCTGCTGCCACGATACAGTACCTGATAGACTGTGTGAACTGACACATTTTGGTTATAAGATTATGAAAATTGGGTTCCTGGTGGGGAGGAGGATAGAGGAAAAGTGGCTGTGAACATGTCTTCATCTGCATAAATGATAGCTTTCAAAATCCTCCTCATAAAAGTCTAAGGATTTATTCCTAATGTTGTATAAAGGGAAGTGAATCCAAGCCAGGTTATCAGCTTTAAATGAAAAGATCCTATTGCAGTTTGTCCCACACTGTATATATAGAAGGAGCCCTGAGCTGACTACAAAATAGCCTTGTTGCTATTCTTTGCCTGTCCAACTCTGCATCAATAGGCTTTCAGATGGAACGTGAAGAATGAATTATCCACTTGAAATAATAGTGAGGGAGGCAGAATGATTCACTTGAGTAGATAGGCTGTCATAACACTAGACTCTTACTCCACTCGAAGTGCCATGATCCTTAAAACCAACAGATGCTCAGGGGAGTTGTAGTCACCGTGTTATCCAAGTTTCTTCCCAACTTGTCATGGAAATAGGTGTATTTTTTTCTGAATTAATTCAGAATATGACACATATCTTCATATTGCTGAGTCTTCTACATTCTACTCATCACCTTACTTATTGAAAAAATTAGAAAAATAAAAAATGTATAGTTTTGAGATGAAACATGAGCAAAGCAAGAACTCCCTTTACTGTGTGTGTGTGTGTCTATGTGTGTCTGTGTGTTTGTGTGTGTGTGTGTGTTCTGAATAGTACTGAGACTCTCTATAGGCATTTAATTTTACCTTTTGGTTTAATATCATTCAATTCTTTTTCATTTGGTAAATACAAACACATTTACTTCATGTCACACATTGAATTCCTGTTCATTTTTCTCAATTTGGAGATGAGGCACTGTAGTTTTTAAAAGAGAAACAATACATGAGGGAAAAATGAAAGCAGATTGCTTAAATAAAAAGTGAATAAATTTTTCAGACCAGCTGTTTAGATTTGAAAAGAACTCTTTCTATATTGATTAAGACCTCTTAATTTGTGTTGTACTGCTATGGAAGAGAGGAGCGTAAATAAGTTGTAGCCGGCATACTTTTCTCTACCAAAATTGCTTGGTCCACCCTGAGCAGATATAGCCACCTCATTCTATTTTAAACTTAATGTACAAAACAATATAAGGAAATGGATTTTTTATAATAATACATGTTTATCTTAAAAAGATTCTAAATGCTAATTTAAAATATATTTGATATTTTTAAATAATGGAAAATTTACAGGGACTACACATGTGGTACGTGACAATAAAAAAGAAAAAGACAAAGGAAGGGAAGAGAAAGGAAGAGAAAGGAAAATGAGGGAAGAAAATAAGTCTCATGAGGGAATAAATAAATAAAGTGATGGATAATATTTATCCGTCATTACCCTTGATACCAGGCCCAATCAGACTATGGTGGGACTTGGAATTCAATTCAAGGTCTGCTTTGGCTTCACCACTTAAATCCCATCTTATTATTTCTTTCTACATAGATTTTTTATGTTTTGGTTCTTACTAATGGTAACCTACAAATTGTCTTTAAATAAGCATGCTGGATTGTTGTTGTTTTTGCTGATTTTCAGTGCTATTGAGTCAGTGTCCAACTCACAGCTACCCTATGTACAACAGAATGAAACACTCCTTGATACTGTGCCATGCCCTGCACTGTACCAGTGCTTCTTTGCTATTCATAGGGTTTTCAATGGTTGATTCTTTGGGGGGAGTGGGTTGCCTAGTCCTTCTCCCAATAGCACGTGGTGTTTCCAGGCGGTCTCCCATCCAAGTACTAATCAGGCCTACCCTGCTTAGTTTCCGAAATCTGATAAGAGCGTATGCTACAGTGGTATGGACACAGGCTGAATACATAGTCTGTAAGTATTTACAGTGGGTTTGAGTTTAGCTCAGTTGGTAGAGTGTCACTCTGTAATTTCTGAGGACCCAGTTCAATCCCCAGCACCTCAAAATGGGAGAGGGATGTGGCAGCCCACTCCTGGAACAATTCTGAAGCAATCAACCATTGAAAACCCAATGAGAGTCACTATGAGTCAGACCAGATTGGATGGGATATAACAACAAAATCAAGTGTTTATTGCAATGATTATCTTTTTAAAATTTTATATGTCTAACACCATAAATTTGATCCTTATTGTATTCTTGTAAAAAATATTACCTATACTGGATTTTTCCTAAATAGTCTTTTATGGCTACAAACTGAAAGCAAACCTCTCTTTATGCTAAATTTCTATAAAATTAGTGTTCATAAAGCATGTTATTTTCATATATTTGTTACATATATTTTTGAAATTTAAAAAAAGAATTTTTAGCCTATTGATGAAATGGAATCATAATATATACTATAGTAATAATTGTCAATTTTTGCTTTTAAAACATGTTTTCATGATATCAATATGCTTAAAAGCTAAACTAAAAACATATGATTTCCAGAGACATACTGGAAAAAGCCATGCATCTAATATTCTTGTCTGGAGGAAGAAAATGGATAAAACATCTGTCATTTCCCCACCAGGTTGAGTTTTTTTCTAATAAGTGGTTGTAATAAAGTCATTTATTGAGGACGCAGGCCATTTGAACAGCACCTGCAGTATAAGGGTTGGCTGAAGAGAAAAAGAGAGAAAAGCCATTTATTATTTATAAATATTATTCAACATAAACAACCCCAAAGATATTTGTATAAATACCTAGAGTGAAGGGAATTGTGTTATGGGCTATATATTTTTCATTATTTATGGAAAATTACTAAAGTAAGTTAAATGAAAGTGTCCATTAGTAAGAATGTTTATAATATACGAAAATATCACCTAGCTTTACTATAGCACACATTAGACTTCCAAACTTCTTAATTACCGGTGGTGGTGTTAGATGCCCTTGAGTTGGGTCTCACTCTTAGCTACCCTATGTACAACAGAACAAAACACCACCCACAACATTGTGCTGTGCACACAATATTTTTATGTTTGAGTCCATTGTTGTGGCCACTGTTTCTTCTCTTTTTGAGTTGTGCCACATCAGCAAAAGGAGGTTCCAAGGGCTTTACTCCATTCCTGTCATTAAGGTTGACTCTACTTTATAGAGGCGACTCTTCCCCAGTCTCTTCTTCAATGTCTTCCAGCCTAAGGGGAGCTCATTTTCTGGCACTATATTTGACAGTGCTTCTCTTCTATTCATAGGATTTTCAATGGCTAGTTGTTTTGGGAGTTGGCTGCTGAGTCCTTCTTCCTAGTTTATCTTAGTCTGGAAGCTCAGTTGAAACCTGTCCACCACAGGTAGCCCTGCCAGTATCTGAGATAATGGTGCATAGCTTTCAGTATCAGAGCAACATGCAAGTCCGCACAGCATGAAAAGCTGACAGGCATTTGGGGGCAATTATACATAGCAAGTAGAAAAGTACCTACTTTGCAACAAAATACAGATGCTGGCCTCCCTGTCTTCAAAGAATCTAGTCAAATTCAATAATGATAAAGGTAAAATGTAAAAAACCACAACATAGGACATCTAGTATACTATTCAACATGACTGAATAATGTGTACTTGATATTCTTAAAAGGATTTAGACTATTATTAAAATAGTAGGAACATTAAATGACAAGGGAAATATCTAAAATAAAGTAAGTGGAAAAAAACATAAAATAATCTATGTACATGATTTTTTAAAAGAACATACATCAAAGAGAAAGGAAAGACTGAAATAATGTAGACTAAGCTGGGCACCGTGATGTATGCCTGAAATCTCAGTGACTCAGGAGGCTGAGTTGGAGGATCATGAATTCCTGGCCTGAGTCAGCCTTTGTTAACTTAGTGAGACCTTGACTCAAAAAATAAAAATGGACTGTGGGTGCAGCTCAGTGGTAGAGCACTTGCAAAGTATGCAGGAGGCCCTGAGATCAACCCATAAGAACTACAAAAATAAACATTACATACATACGTATATACATACATACATACATACACACATACACACATACATAAAAGAAACAATATAAGCTAAAACCTTAATGTGAAAAAGTAAAGATGTCACATTGAAGACTAAGGTGCACCTGACTCATGCCATGGTATTATCAGTCATATCATACAGTTGTGAAAGCTGGACATTGAATAAGGAAGACAGGAAAAGAATTGATGCTTTTGAATTATGGTGCTGGAGACAAATATTGAATATACCATGGACTGCCAAAAGAACCAGCAAATCTGTCCTAGAAGTTCAACCAGAGTGCTCCTTGGGAACAAGGATGGTTGGACTGCATCTTATGTATTTTGGGCATGTCAGGAGGGACCAGTCCCTGGAGAAGGATATCATGTTTGGGAGAGTGGCAGGTCAACCAAAAAAGGAAGACCCTCAGCTAGATTGACTGACACATTGGCTGCAACTATGGGCTTAAAAATAAAAACGATTCTGTGCCTGGCACAGAATCAGGGAGTGTTTTGTTCTGTTGTACATAAGGTCATTATGAGTCAGACCCAACCAGATGGCACCTAACAAAAACAACAACTATTTTTCAAATTCTCTACTATGTACACATACACAGAGCACATATATGAATTTTTTCATGTATATATCTACTCTATGTATTGTTGTTAAGTGCAGTTGAGTCAGGTCCAACACATAACGACCCTATATACAACAGAAGGAAACACTCCCTGATACTGCTGTGCCTGGCATTATTTCCAGTGCTTTTCTGCTATTCATAGGGTTTTCAATGGCTGATTGTTTCAGAAGTGGGCTGCCTGATCCTCCCAAGCCTACAGCCCCAAGTATTCCCAGGTGGTCTACCATCCAAGTACTAACCAGGGCCAATCCTGCTTCGCTTCTGAGATCAGATGAGATCCTACACAAGGGCAGTATGGCTGTAGACACACTATGTATATATACACACATATAAGTACATAAAATTTTTGTAATGAAAAAATATATTTACCTTCTAATGTAAAAAGGAGGGATTTATTTATCCTACCATACTTAATGGGGCTGGGATTTAGCTCATTTGGTAGAGTGCTACTCTGCAGTCTCTGAGGTCCCGAGTTTGATTCCCAACATGGGAGAAGGACATGACAATCCACTCCTGAGGCAATCCTGAAAAAATCAGCCATTGAAAACCCTATAAGGGTTGCTATGAGTGGGACATGATTTGACAGAATCTAACAACAACCATACTTAAGCTATTGTCCAGTGATGTTAATTTAGTCACAATTATTTTCCTTAACAATTTACACAGAAATATTTTATTTGCAAAGAAGTTTTCTTACTTTCTCTGGGCTTTTCAGAACACTGACTCTTTAGTTTCTCTTAAGGTAAGCATAACATTCAGACTCATCCCTAACAATATTGTGCTGTGTTTTATTCTTAACTCTCATAAAAACTGTGATGAAATGATTCTTTTTTCTTATTTCTTTTAGCACTTTACTTTTTAAATTTTTAAGTCTTTTTAAATTTAAATTTAAAATTTTTATTTTTACAAAAGGTTTTCACTGTGTAGCCCAGGCTGTCTTGGACACTAGAGATTCTCCAGCCCTTACCTCCTGAATGCTGGGATTAGAGGTGTGTGCCATCATTCCCAACTTTCCTTTCTTTCCATTTGACAGATTTATCTTTTAACTCCAAAGGCAATAGCCTAAGGTTATGAATTTGACACTTTTGGTCAAAAGGCTATGTATTAGATCGATATAGATACCCATTTTGTTACATCTAAAAAAATTATATTTCTCATTTAAAAAGTAACACAAATATTATTGAGTATTTAGAAAATATTTATAACCAAAATCAAAATCAAAATATTCCATAATAGGACATAAAAGTAAATTTTAATTTTATTCTTCTAGTCTTTTTTATGTAAATTCTAAAAAACAAAAAAGAAAGAAAGAAAAGAAGAAAGTGGAAAGAAAAGAAAAGAAAAAAAAGAGAATGAAAAAGAAAGAAATGATGTGAACTTGATGGAACATAAATCACAATTATATTTACCTTTCATATATCTACCTGAACTTCCTAATTTTTTCAAAGAATGCTACACAATTAGTTTCTTGATAGTCAATTTATCTTTGTATTCAGTAACTTTATTCCTTAATGAAATTTAATGTATATTTCAGTTATTAAAAATATAATTTTATTGTAGAGCATTTATTCAATAGCTCTTTTTTATTTTCACTATTTTTCTTACTAGAGTGTCCATTCTTATTTTTCTATGCACAAACCATGGCATTTTTGTCAAAGCCCAGTATGTTAATCTTTTTTTTTTTTTCAGTACTTAAACTCAGGACCTCATATATGTGAAGCAAGTGCTCTACCACTGAGCTGCATCCCAACCCCCTTTTGAGTTTTTATTATGAGACAGAATCTTACTAAATTACACAGCCTGCCTCTGGCCTCAAACTCACAATCCTCCTGCCAAGTCACTGGGATTATAGGCATGCACCATGGCACCTGGTAATATAAGCCTTATTTCTTTTATAGAACTTCTCTTTTAGCTTTGTCTTAGTTTCCTGGGACACATTTTCTGCCCCTTTCATATCTTGTATGACATACAGATACTGGCAATATCAAGATCATGATTTTAAATTTCTTTTCTAGGTCTTCAATTCATTTCAACCTTTTTCATCATCACATTTTCCAGTTCTACTTGTCAATTCAAAGACTGTCTAATTTCTAGTTATAGTTATTTTTTTCCCCAAAATTTGAAAATTTCCTTTTTACAACTAAATCAATTACAAAGTTCAGGTACTGTGGATTTACAGAGAAGTAACTGCATCTTTATTTCATAGTTTAAAGCTATCATGGAAAGCCTTGTCAGCTTTCTTAGTCTAATAATAATTTCTGCCACTGTCTGTTTAGTGCCGTTTTCCAGTGCCATACCTAAATAAGAGGAGAAAAAAACTCCAAAGTTATTAGCTTTTTGGCGTGTTTTAAAAATAAAGGAAATCTAAAAGATACAGAATCCCTATAATCCTTTTGATATTTCCTTACTAAATTTCTAGATTATCAGCTGTATAAACTTTTTAATTGATTTCCTAAGTTTCCTTCTAATGATTTTTTAAACATAACCAAAATCTTTTTCATGAAATTGTATTAAAATTCCCTTGTTATTTTAACCCAAATAATTTGATAACCTCTCAACATTACAAAATGAACATATTTAAGGTAATTAAGATGCTAAGCCTGTAGCCATAGCCCTGTGGCATCCGATCCCATCAGTTCTAGGAAGCTAAGCAGGGTCAGGCCTGGTTAGTACCTGGATGGGAGACCACCTGAGAACACCAGGTGCTGTAGGCTAGGGAGAAGGACCCGGCAACCCACTCCCAGAAATCAATCCACCTTTGAAAACCCTATGAATAGCAGAGAAGCACTGACAATAGTGTTTCTCCTGTTGTATGTAGCGTTGCTATGAGTTGGATACTGACTCCAACAGCATGTAACAAAAACAACAAGATGCTAAAAATTTCAGTAAAATATGATATGATAATTATAGAGCATTATTACATTTTACAACTTATACCTAGTTATAAGGAATCTGATACAAGAACTAACACACAAAATAGAAAATGATAAACAACTTAATTCAAATGCTGTCAAAGATGAAATATACAAATGATGTACATAAATGTGTACATAAAATTTTGGTATTTTTATTTGAAATAATCTTCAGCAAGTACATTGGATGTCATTGTTTTTCAGTACATATATGTGCAACAAGTGTTTGTGTTTCAATACATAGTTATTCTTAAAGAGACAAAAGCTATTTTTATTTCACTGCTATAATCAAAATGCTGTGTCTTACAAAGTACATATTAAAATCCTTTGCTTCTAAAGGTTTTTTATTATCTGATTAATTCATCTAAACATTAAAGGAAAGTTCCTTTCCAAATTTTACTATCTCCTAGTATTTTTTTCCTCTAATATGGTTTCATTTTACAAATCAAAACAATTGCAACGTGAACATATGAATTCAGACACTCTCATTTGCAGGAAGCTACATTTATGAAAACAAAACTCCAGGAAATGTGAGAAGGAAAAGAGCTGCCACCCAGAATTTTGTAGCTAAGCAACAAGATGTCTTCTTGTCAGTAACCAAATTATCCAATCACCCCCTGTGGGCTCCAGAGCTCTACAGGATTTCCATCCTTTAACTCTAACTTGAGCCATTCCTGACCCTTTTAGCCTCAGGCAATCAACAGTATCTTGTCAAGTTTATGGGATATGGATTTCCATCTCAAAATTGGTCACAACAGTCTTCCTGTAGGTTCTGCTCTCTAACAAACCATTATTGAATACTTGATAGAACTGATCATAATAATATCAATTTAAAAAGTAGGAATCCATGAAAGAGAAAAGTTATAATGAATGAGAATTGTTTATATTTGAAATGAGTTAGTATTTATTCTAAGTCTCCATGGACTTTTTTCCACATGCAAATTTACCAATGTCAACATAAGAAGGATATTTACATCTCAATTCATATATTAATGATGGAATTTCTTTTAATGAGCCATCATTGAATTTATGATCTAGGAGAAGGCACTCTAAGCTAAACTCTCTCTCTCTCTTTTTTTTTAATAATCTGTAAAATACCTTTGGAAATGTATACATATGCCAACCAGACACCTAGGACTTCTGGAACCTAGCAAACTATCTTTTTTTTTCTTATTTTATTTTATTTTATTTATTTTTATTTTTTAAGGAACTATGCCATCTTAACAGATGGGTGTTAGTATAGGCATGCCAGGGAATCAAAATGTACATCACGTTCCATTACAAGGGGGCAGAATCTCATCCAGAAATGTCAGTCTGTGCCACCAGCTAAAGGAATATTCCACTGCAACTCCACTCCCATAGCCAGATCACTTTAAACAGTAAGCTCTAAAGCTACAATTCAGAGTTTTTTTGTTTTAGTTTGTTGTTGTTGTTGTTTTAGGTTTGTTTTTTGTTTGTTTGTTTTCTTTTGAGTGGAATGTGTAATGATTCTCATCCCACTAAAAGAAGGATGCAATAAAATTTTAAGCTGCAAAAGTACTATTAAGGTCCATTTCACTTTTTGACTGAGTGGCTTACCTAAATAGAAAACATTTTGTGAAAGGCAGGATATAATTTCTGTTAAATAGAACCCTGAGGTCCTTTCTAACTTAACACTAATTTAAACCTATTTCCCCCTTTTTAGAAACTATAGAAGCCAGTTTCAAATCAGGAATAGTTTCATTACACCTGCCCTACTGAACAGAGCTGTGCTGGAAGATATAACTGAACTTGCTGCATAGAACTCATGCACTGGAGCAAGGATGTTCAACAGTCATATTAAAGGGACTATAAGCAAAGTATCTGGCTATGACTGGACTATAAGAGATGCATTCCCTGAAATAAAGTAAATATTGAGCCTCTATATTGTAGCTTCCTTGTCTCCCTTGAATATAAGAATTTATAACATGAAAGCAGTTTTTAGTTGATATGGTAAATTATTAATGCGTAATGGGTTTTAATTTTGATTATACTACTGAAACTAAATGGTTTAGTCTTGAGTGACAATGGAAACTTGGGAGCTAATATCAATGAAAAATATTTTTGAGATAGGCCTGGAAAGAATCTTCTCTTAAAATTTATGCTGCTCATATTTGTACCTGTTCCTCCTGTGAGTCAAATTATTCTAGTTACTACTATAATATGTTTCACTGGGTATGAAAAGTAAGTATTTTCATTAAGTTATTTTAAGGGACTATCCATGTATATGTAGTTTATAATGAATGTTGAAACAGATGCATATTTTTATTTTTAAGCATATATTTTGAAATACAAATCTTATACATGTAAGGTCATAGAATGATACCAAGGAACATTCTATTTTTATATCAATCATCACAAGTCATCATGTAGCCCTAAATATGATGTTTTTGATTTTTTTAATACTGTGGGGCTATTATTACTGTTAATGAGTAGCAATTATCTCTTTTCATAAATATAGTAGCAAACTCTAGGCAAAATGAATTAATCAGATTGCAGTAAATAATGTAGTATTCTGATTATTGAAACAATTATGCCTAAATATGTTTGGTACATGTCATAATACTGCATTTATCATTTCAAGGGAAAATGATATCTGGTATTAAGATATATGGAGAGTCTTTTGTTTTGAACTGAAGAACAAATCAATAATTGTTCGTGAAATTCACAAAACTAATAGTCAAATTAAAAAGTAATTAAATATATCTCAAGTAGAGAAAAGTAACATTAAGTTACATTAACTATGTAGGGACATATTCTTAATGTATATTTCCCAACTAAATTTCCCTTGCAACATGACCAAAAAGTCACCTGGTGATTAACAGCTGTAAAACCAGACGTAAGTTTTTCATCATTTTCAGAATATATTACTTGTTTTGGTAACGTGCTATGCAGGAAAGAAAAAATGCAGCTGTCACATATACAGTTATTTTCTATTGGCTGTGAGAATTATCTAAATGTTACTTGCTTTCATTTGCTCTTCTCATTTGCAAATGTGCCAAGTCGACTAGCCTTTCTATTAAAATAAAGACTACCTTAGCCAAACAAGAAATTGGACAGATTCTCAGCTTTGTCTGCAAACACGAAGAGGAAAAATACACTAATGGAAGCAGCATGATTCTTCATTATGGACCCCTCCAGGTCTTGAAAATCATCCAAGGAGCTATCTCATCAAATGTTTTTCTCCACTGAAAATGGAGAGAGGGGCTTCTGCAATGATTTCCACTTTCTTGATCTTTTCCAAGTCCTATCTAAGTAATGATAAAAGATTCAACATACCTTTCCATTTTTTAAGTATGGAATATCTCCAAGGAAGAAGTGACCTATCACCATGATTTTCAAAGACAAATCTTGCCTATCACTTGATGGTGGAAATTATCCAATGGGTTATGTTGTTGTTGTTATTAGGTGTCGTCGAGTCCAGTATCCAACTCATAGAGACCCTCTGTACAACAGGGGAAACACTATTGTCAGTGCTTCTCTTTTGGTAATAGGGTTTTCAATGGCAGATTGATTTTTGGGAGAGGGTTGCCAAGTCCTTCTCCCAAGCCTATAGCTTCTGGTGTTCCCAGGTGGTCTCCCATCCAGGTACTAACCAGGCCCGACCCTGCTTAGCTTCTGAGATCTGATGGGATCGGATGCCACAGGACTACAGCTGCAGGCAATGGGTTATGTAGTTGCTTCTAAATATACATTTGCCTTTAGACCTGAGGAGTGGAAGGGTTCCAAGGTCTCTCTCTATCATGAATCTCCTCATACTTAGATACACATGGAGACTGGAGACATATCCCTTTTTTGTGCTATTGGGATATTTCCAACTAGGAGCTTTAAAGTCATGAAAAATTTTTGCTAATAAGAAATAATCTCCAATTGTACTGTTTTTAATTTGAAGTATCATTTATGTTTCAATTATTAAAATATATTCTTAAATACATAATGATGTTGGTTGAGTGTTGCTCTGCATTTTCTGAGGACATGGGTTCAATCCCCAACACCATAAAAATGGGAGAAGAATGTGGTAGTCCACTCCCAAAACAATCCTGAAACAATCAGCCAATGAAAACCCAGTGAAGGTCACTATGAGTTAGACCCGACTCGATAGCACCTAACAACAACATACACACAAAAGCATTATGAACTATCCATTACAATATGTATATTATATACTTTTAAATAGCTTATACTTATTTTTACTATTCCAAGTAAAATTAATCAAATTGTAAGAATTTGAAAAGAAATGAAAATTATCAAATGATGTGCTCAAAGCTTGAAATTGAACTTGAGATAAAGTCTCTGGGTGCACAAAGAAGGTGTTGCAAGTGTCCTGAAGTCACATAAATAGAATAAATGCTCCAGATGGATCCCAAAGTGCTACTGTCATTAATGTCAAAATATATATGCTCAGAGAAAAAGTAAAGCCATCCCTACTGTTTTGAAGGTCCAAAACTACATGTGATTGTTATTTCAGTCGTCCTTTTTGTAGTAATTTGCTGTTTGTGTTCTCAAACCAAAGCAGCACTATCAATTTGCACAAGTAAATTTTTAACTCCATCTGTCCCTACGTAAATAGGTCCAGGGAACAAGAGTGAGCACAGGATTTTCAGTGCATCCACCTGAGCACGGGTAAAATTAGTCATTTTTTCATGGGGTTACATTTCTAAGATGAGCATATATATGATTGACCAGAACAAGGAAGCAAATCCAGTGTCTCAGAAAAGAGAATAGTATATTGGCTGAATAAGGTTATCCTTAAGAAAGAATACTTGCTAAAATTATTGATTAAAAGCATTTTCATCACTCTTCTCTCCCTTGAAAGCCTGAGTCCCTGTCTTGGACATGTACTATGATTCTTTCTTAGGTCTTTCTCCCTCTCTATGCATGTGTGCTTCATTCTGAAGTATCTACTGTGCCTTATTTTTGCCTAATAAATTTCAAACTCTTTTTTAAAAAATGGCATTTTCATTAAAAATCTGAAGGATGTAGAGAATCATGCTCAAGTATCTTGTTTTCTTTACCATGGCTTAATTCCCATTCCAAACAACAACAACAACAATGGGTAAACACAACCATTTAGAACCTCTCTTTCACCTTCAAGGATTATCCAGAGAGGAAGATGTAGAAATTTAGAAAATGGTTACAAAAAGACAAAGAATTAATCAGAATTCTATTGTCCCAATGTAACCAATTTGTTGTACTTTCTTTATTTCTTATATTTTGTTTTTGTTGTTAGGTGCTGTGGAATAGGGTCTGACTCATAGGGACTCTATGTAGAACAGAACAAAACACTCCCCTGCTATTCATAGGGTTTACAATGGTTGATTGTTTCTTGGGATTGTTTTGGAAGTGAATTGCCACATCCTTCTCCCATTTTTGCAGTGCTGGGGATGGAACCTAGGGCCTCAGAGAGCACAGAACATTACTCTATCAACTGAGCTAAACCCCAGCCATGAGTCATTTTTAATTCCTCTTTTGTCTATGTGGGTTGGGATTTAGCTCAGTTGGTATAGTGCTGCTCTGTAGTCTCTGAGGTCCCAAGTTCGATTCTCAGCACCACAAAAATGAGAGAAGGACGTGGCAATCCACTCCAGAAACAATCAGCCACTGAAAACCCTATGAGGGTCACTATCAGTCAGACACGACTGGATGGCACCTAACAACAACATTTGTCCATGTTGCCTGTTAGTGGCTAAACTGGCTACCCAATATTACATGACAAGAGGAATCTTAGATCAATTTAGCAGTCTTAATTTATGTGACCACTCACTTATCTATAAGCCAATCTGAGTAAATTTTTTTTCCCCAATATTAGTTAGTACAACAGAGTATTACAGTGAAACAAATTTATCAATTTAAGGTGTGTGTTGATGAAAAAATATAGCAAATTAAGATCATCTATTTAATAGGTCAGCCTGCAGCTGTAGCCCTGTGACATCCGATCCCGTCAGATCTCGGAAGCTAAGCAGGGTTGGGCCTGGTTAATACCTGGATGGGCGACCACCTGGGAACACCAGAAGCTGTAGGCTTGGGAGAAGGACCTGGCAACCCCCTCCCAAAAATCAATCTGCCATTGAAAACCCTATGACCAGCAGAGAAACACTGACAATAGTGTTTCCCCTGTTGTACAGAGGGTCATGATGAGTCAGATACCCACTCGACGGCACCTAACAACAAATTTAATAGGTCAAGTTTAAAATCTTAAACTAAGATCATATTTTTATTTGTTAAATTTAAACTCTAAGTTAAGATTACTTGTGAATTAGCTAAATTTAAAACACTTGTTTATGTCTGAAATCTTATTGTAGTTTGGATTTTGAAATGCATTTTTCTTAGTCCCAAGTGAGTTAAGCAGAATAACTAACATGCAACCAATTAAACATGGCAACTAATTAAACATATCAATTTAACTAGCAAGAAACTAAAAGAACATAACAGTTACATTAGATCAGAGTGTATTTCTAGATGTTTAGGCCAAGAAGAT
The DNA here is from genome assembly GCA_007922755.1 of Pedetes capensis. Taxonomy (NCBI): domain Eukaryota; kingdom Metazoa; phylum Chordata; class Mammalia; order Rodentia; family Pedetidae; genus Pedetes; species Pedetes capensis. Next base: position 46,725 of record VMDO01015667.1, read on the forward strand.
ATAATATGCACAATTTATAAATAAGAGCACATGTAGACAATGTTGCTGTTGTTAGGTGCCGTGGAGTCGGTATCCGACTCATAGCGACCCTCTGTTCAACAGGGGAAACACTATTGTCAGTGCCTCTCTGCTGTTCATAGGGTTTTCAATGGCAGATTGATTTTTGGGAGGGGGTTGCCAGGTCCTTCTCCCAAGCCTACAGCTTCTGGTGTTCCCAGGCGGTCTCCCATCCAGGTACTAACCAGGCCCGATCCTGCTTAGCTTCCGAGATCTGACGGGATCGGATGCCACAGAGCTACCGCTGCAGGCTATGTAGACAATATATTCATATAAAAAAAAGAAAGGAACCAAAAATTCTTATAATACCAACTCGAACACAGAAAAGATTCTAACTGTCTACCCAGTAAAACCAAAATGTTATTTATGTTTGAAAGACAGTGAGTTTAACCTGATTCTCATATGGTCATCTTAAGTATCCACCCAGTAAAAACAAAAAAATAAAAAGGCAAGGCTTGTTTTAGAGACTTAAGCTGATTATTTTCCCCTAATTTAAAAGCTAATCACAGAGAGGAAGAAGCCTCTGCTAATGAAAGTTTTCCTTTGCAAAAAAAATAATTTTTAAGCCAATTTCTTTCCACTTTCTAATTTCCAAGTATTTTCCTTACAAAACAGATCTAATTATTGGATGATATAATAAAGACTGCCACGTAGAAGCCAATTTTCTCCACCACATAGCTTATATTGCCACCAGGACAAGTTTACTAAATATAGAAAAAAGTTCAATTTATCCCAATTTTCAGGATGCATCCCAAAAGGGGATTCTTAGGAATTGACAAGTGATTTTCTTTGAAAGAAAGGACAATATGTCCTGGGAGACAGGTGTCTCTGTCTTTACCCAGGTAAACTAAGGAAGGTACTCCTTTGGGGTATCCCCTCCGGAGACCTCAATTTTCATGGACATCTGGAGCTTCCTCCATCAGTCTGAGATATTGGTACAGCAAGCATGTCCAAGTTCTCATGTCTATGCTAGTTGTCCTTCCTTTCTTGAGTAGTTTGTCATTCCATTCAAGGGAAAAGTTAGAATCTATCTTGGCCAGGGAAGAAAGGCTAGAGGGTTCATTAAATTGTATCAAATAGAATTTAGAAACTAATTCCTCTGGTGTGCATAAGAACCCAGAAAGAGCAGAAATAATGTCTGAAGAGATCTAGAATATTGCAAAGGCAGGGAGGGTCAGGGCTTAGTTTGCCTGCTAGCATAAGTAGCTTAAAGGAAAGGGGTATAGCCCGGTCCTCACAGCAGGAGAGCCTAAATCCATAAACTAACCCTCAACCCTGCTGCCAAGGGGGAGTGCAGACGAAGTTAGCTGTTAATTCCCATTTATATCTGGCCTCATGGCTGGCATCATGGAGGAGAAGAAGATAAGGAAACTTACCTACCCCAAAGCAGAGTAAAAGTTACGGCTGAGGTGCAGAGCAGCACTCTACTAAGTGAGTTAAACCCCATCCTCTTCTTATATTTTACATGGTTTTAATTTTCCTGCTTACAGTAAATCTTTTGTATGAAATCTTTTTCTTCAGTAAATGTAGTGTCACAAGGATTCTACACATTGCTTATTTTTCAAAACTATACTTTTGTGTGGGTGGGTGTGTGGGACTGGGGGTTGAGCCCAGGGCCTCACGCTTGCATGATTTGCAAGTGCTGTACCCTGAGCTGCACCCCCGGTGGTCTGTTTTTTAATTTTTGGAGACAGGGTCTCATTAAATTATACAGACTGCCTCTTGTCTTGAACTTGTGATCTTCCTGCCTCTCCCTCTTTAGCCAGTGGGATTACAGGCATGCACCACAGCAACCAGCCAAAACTATACTTTTTAATGACTGCATAATATTGTATTATGTGAATATACTATTGGAAATATAATGATCTCTTTCTCATATTTTTAAATTACCTTGTTTCTAATTACTTTAATAAATAATACATTTTAAAATATAGATAAGCTTTTCTTACTCATTTTTAATTCTTTTTCTTTTGAAATAACTTTTCATTTATAGAAAAGCTGAAAAAACAATACAGAGATCACCCATAAACTTCTCCCCAAATTATCATATTACATTTGCATAGTTTATTTATCAAATTTAAGAAACCAACATTAAAACATTATGATTAACTAAATCTAGACCACTAGGATTTCACCAGTTAACTCAGACAATTTATATTAAGTAATACTAGACATTGATGTGGAAGAAAAAATAAATGTACTATGTCTGTACAAAGCCTATGAGGTTATTTTGTGGGTTTTTATGTTGTTTAATAAAAGATCAAGTATTAACATTAATTTTTAAAGTCAGATATTTCCATTATAAGTTATAATAGTAATTTGTAAAACTTGTGAAACTAAACATTAGAAGTGGAAATAGATATGTTCCCACTCAATATTAATTTCTAAAATGTCATGTAGAAAGAACTTATTTTAGCAATGTGCCGATGAATTTTGAAATGCTTTTGTGCAGATAGTTACCTTGTGTTGAGCTCTGAATATTTGTTCAACCTGCTCCCACATGCAATAAAAGGAAAACATAATATACCTAAAATTCTTGCTTTTATGCACTTTACAAGTATTTACTCATGTAATCCTCATCACAATTCTATGAAGCCAGATCTAGAATTAATGTCTTCAAAGTTAAAGAACTGAGTCACAGAGAGTCATGTAACATGTCTACAACTATTGAAATTCTGTGCAGAAGAGTGATATTCAATCCCACGGTGTCTGATTTAAGGCCTGAGACTTCTGCCTTCTTGAAAGGAGAAGCTGAGATGTAGGAAGTTGTCAGGGGAAGAAGCTATCAGAGAAAAGAGCAATGAAGAAACTAATTGTTTGAATTCAACAGATGTACTGTACAATGTGGTGATGATAGTTAATACCAATGTAAGAAATTAATCAGCTGAAATGACATAGATGCCTTAGTATTAAGCTTTGGAGAGTAGGTAGAAAATATTAGATTTCAGAAACAAAACTGTACTAATTTATAGCTAATTTTCATAACACCATAGCCAATGTTGTTAGGTGCCGTCGAGTCGAATCCGACTCATAGCGACCCTATGTACAGCAGATGGAAACACTTGCCGATTCTATGCCAGGCAAACCATCTTATTTATGATTAAGCCCATTGTTGCAGACACTGTGTTAATCCATCTGGTGGAGGGTTTTCCTCTTTTCCGTTGACCTGCCACTCTTCCAAACATGATGTCCTTCTCCAGGGATTGTTCTCTCCTGACTACATGTCCGAAATATGTAAGACGCAGTTTGGCCATTTTGGCTTCCAAGGAGCAATCTGGTTGTACCTCTTCTAGGACAGATCTGTTGGTTCTTTTGGCAGTCCATGGTATATTCAATAGACGTCTCCAGCACCACAATTCAAAAGCACCAATTCTTTTTCTGTCTCTCTTGTTCAAAGTCCAGCTTTCACAACCATATGATGCCACTGAAAATACCATGGCATGAGTCAGACGCACCTTCAACTTCAATGTGACATCTTTGCTTTTCAATACTCTAAAGAGATCTTTTGCCACAGCTTTTCCTAGAGCAATGCGTCTTTGGATTTCTTGACTGCTGCTTCCACGGGTGTTGATTATAGAGCCAAGCAAAGTAAAATCTTGGACAACCTCAATCTTTTCTCCATTTAATGTGAAGTTGC